>PVJH01041710.1:0-14768 GCA_004026705.1 Nesogale talazaci | reverse complement strand
GAAATGGCCACGTGGCAGGGGCTAAGGGGGGGTAAGCAGTGATAAGCGTTGCCAGTGACAACCCCCTACCCCATTCTGCTGCAGCATATCTTCGTCCCTCAGCCTGACTGCCCCTCTGAGGCCCGAACCTTTTCATTTTACCTCTCCAATATCGGCCGCGACAACCCGCAGGGCAGCTTCGACTGTGTGCAGCAGTACTTGTCTAGGTGAGCTGGCCTGCCCCCCCCCCCCCCCCCCCCAGAGTTCAGCCAGTCGGCCCCGCCCCCACCCCCACCATGCGCGCTCTGTGGTCAACCGGTCTGCCCTCCTCGGCTCTTCTGGGCTGGAGCTCCCCCAGGTTGTCTTTAGAGCTTGTCCAGGGGTGGCACTGAGCCCCGGCTGGGACCCTGGGGTTTCCTGCTTCTGGGGGGCCGCCCGGCCGGACCTCCGCTGGGCAGTCCCTGAGCATCCCTTGCTGATCCATCCGGCAGCCGCGGGGATGTCCACCTGGACTGCCTGGGCAGCATCCAGGACAAGATCACCGTGTGTGCCACCGACGACTCCTACCAGAAGGCGCGGCAGAGCCTGGCCCAGGCGGAGGAGGAGACGCGCAGCCGCAGCGCCATCGTCATCAAGCCGGGCGGCCGCTACCTGGGTGAGCAGGGCAGCTGTGCTGGCCTGGGCCCTTCTGAGAACGGCCCTTCCCCGAGGCCCGGGGGCCCGCACACGCAGGGAACTGGCACCGCGTCTGTGCGTGAGAGAGGGTAGCCGGGGACACCCAGGTTTCTGTGAACTGAGAAACAGACGTCGTGCCAGCGGGTGGAGTGTGCCTGTGTGTGTGCAGGTGCAGGGCCGCCTTTACCATCAGTCCCTGGCAGGGTTGGGCACTTGAGGGCTCGGACGTAGGCTGCCGTGCAAAGCCACCTGGGCCCTAAGCCCAGTCACGTTACATACGTGTCAGGAACACAGCATGTGCATGGCACATGCTAGGTACGCAGTTCATGTCACATGTGCAGCAGCACTTTGTGCCGAGCATGCTCCGTTCCTTACTCCAGCATCCCCACGGACCCTCCTCCCCGTGCGACGCGCTTCGGGGTGCCCTCCGGCTCCAGGTCTCCAGGCCGCTGTGTACCTCTTTCTTGACCCAGTTCTGCCTTTCCTTTCAGGCAAAAGGGTTCATTTCCGGAAGCCAGCCCCTGGGCCAACGGATTCCGTGCCATCCCGGAAGCGGGCCACCCCTATCAACCCGGCCAGCGCGCTCAAAAAGAGCAGTGGTGGGGGTGTCTCCCAGCGGCCGTTTCGTGACCGGGTGCTGCACCTCCTGGCGCTGAGGCCCTACAGAAAGGCCGAGCTGCTGCTGCGTCTGCAGAGGGATGGGCTGGCGCAGCCGGACAAGGACTCGCTTGACAGCCTCCTGCAGCAGGTGCAGGGACACACAGGGGCAGCAGGTGGAGGACATGGGGACTCACTTGAGTGTGCGGAGCCAAAGACAGGAGCACCTTGGGGGCACTGTATCCCTGCTGTACCCGTTGTACCCGCTGCAGCCGCCCAGCTGGAGGATGGGGGTGCTGGCCACAGAGGACTGTAAAGCCATGCCCAGGCCTCCTCATGTGGCCTGCGGATGAGCAGGCTGTGCGTCCTGCAACCTTGGACGGAACAAGCATTGACATCTTGGTGCTTGTCCGGGCTAGGGGAGAGCCCAGAGTGAGGGTCCCGCTGCTTCCCACCTCGCTCATGCCAGGTCCCAGGTGACACCCCTTGTAGCAGGAAGCCAGGTGGGTCCAGCCCCTCGCATGGGTGTGCACCATGACAAGGGTCCAGGCCCCCAGGAGGCAGGTGGCCCAGAAAGGACACCCCCCCGTCCGGCTTGGTGTGGGACACGGCAGAAGCCCTGGTGGCTCCAAAGAGGGTTTGCCAGAGGCTGTATGGAGCTTCGAGCAAGCTGCAGGCCTGTGGGCCGTTGTAAGCCTCCCCTGGAGCTCTGTGGACTCCCAGAGTGGCCTATGCAGTAGGGTTAGTGACTAAAGCTTCTGGAGTTAGACGACAGCTTCCACTGGCCTCCAGATGCCTGTTGAGTTTGTGCCCCGAGCAGGGAGATACACAGCACACATCTCTGTCACAGCATCCTCTTCCTCACCTTCACCCCACCCCAAGGTGTGTGTCCCTGGCAGCCCAGTTGACTCGATACCAGCTTCTTGACATCCTGGGCAACTGGCACTGGTGCTGTGTGGGTTCCTGTTTGCCCATCTGGGTGGTGGTAGGAGCAGGAGCCCACCCCATGGGCTGGCAGCATGGATGAGCTGCCCAACTCACGAAGTTTGCATCGTGCAAGCCCTCCTTGAGCCCCCCCCCCCCCCCCCCCCCAGGCTGAGCGTGGCGTGAACACGGCATGACAGGGCAGCAGGAAGGCGCTGGGCCCACAGCACCTTGGACGTCAGTTGCTAGAGGGCACTGGCTGGCCCTAAGCCCCTTCTCTGTGCAGGAAGACTGGTCCTGCTTCCTGGCCTTGGAGGTGCCCCCTGGAGGACATTGGCCAAGCACATAGGCCTGTCTCGTTCCAGACTGCTACCCAGCTGGCCCTGCAGGCATGCCTAGTTAGGGCAGGAGCGCCCTCAAGAGGCAACATCTGAGACAGGCCGCTATGGGTGCACAGGGGGGCGGTGTGAGACCTCGGCTCCCCACAGGTCCCTCTGGACACTCAGTCTTGAGAACGTGGCCCAGGTGTCTGGGCCCAGTTACTGTGGCGATGTGGACTCCCCCGGTCTTGGACAGCAGATGACAGACTCGGACAGACACAGCACTCTCCCTCCCCCGGGAGCAGGTGGTGGGGCACTGGAGTGTGTCCTCTTGGCGTCTGTCAAGGTTTCTGACCTTGGGCTCATGGGTCAGGCAGGTGACATCCTGTCTTGTGTGCAGGTGGCCAATGTGAGCGCCAAGGACGGGACGTGTACACTCAAGGATGGCATGTACAAGGACGTGCAGCGGGATTGGCCTGGCTACTCAGAGGGTGACCGGCAACTGCTCCAGCGCATGCTCGTCAGGTACTGTCCCCACCCCCTACTGCCAGCCCCGAGCACCCTCCCTAATTGTTCCCCGAGAACACCCACAGTCGACGCCCTGACTCCCGGGCACTCGGAGACCTCCTCCAGGACCTCAGGGTGACCTTTGCTCCACCTGGATCTGGGTCTCATGGGAGCAGACACCATTGGGGGAGGAGGTGTCCACAGGCCTGCTCGGAATCTGGCCTTTCTCCCCACTTAGTGGCCGTCACTCTAATCCCTATCACCCGGGTCTTCTCTGGCCCCCAAACGCGGGTGTCCCGGGGCTGGCCTCTGAGCCGCCTTCCTGTGAGAGGAGCACAAAGATGATAAGGTCGAGCACGCTCCCTGGGCAGGACTGTGCCTCGCTAATTAAATGTGCCCCATGGGGTCCCCAGGAGCAGAGGTGGGGTGCCCTTGGCTCTGGGGAGAAGCAGGGCATAGGCTCAGGCAATTAGTGCCTTCCTCCCGATCCAGCCCAAGGGACGGAGGAGCCACTGTGCCAGGTGGACGTGGCGGTCATTCAGCTGCACGTGACTAAGACTGCTCGGGCGGGAAGCTAGCTCAGATCCTCCAGGTCCGCTGTTGACAGAGCAGCATCTAGAGCACATGGAGAGGGGCACCCCCAAGCCTGGGCCATTGTGCTGCGGCAGCCACGGGGTGGGCTCACCCTCTTTCTTCCCGGTGCCTGATGGCACAGCTGAGGTGGGACACCGCCCCAGGCCCCCGGGGACCAAGAATCGGTGCCCCTTGCTTGAGATTGCCGCCCCGCCCACGTCCTCTGCTGTCTGTTCTCCGGGGCCTTGTCTCCTGCAGGGAGGTGGCTTTCTGTTGTTGAGAGTCCGCAGCAGACACATCCAGAGGCCTCTCTCTGAGGACCCTGGGCAAGAGCCGCTCCTGGGACGTGGAACGCGCACCCCCTGCAGCTCACCTGTCTCAGCCCCGTCGAGCTCCCTCCCAAGGTTGTGCAGCCTCCGTCTCATTCCAAAACGTTCTCATCCCCAAATGGGACTCCTGTGCCCATTAGCCATCTCCCGCAGGCCCCTCTCCAGCCCCTGGCCCTCTCGAGCTCATCTGTTGTGCAGGCCCCTATCGGCGGGTTCTTTCTGTGCCCGTCTCTGTGCGGCTCAGCGAGGTGTTCTCACGGGCCCTCCCCATCCGCGTGCGAGTCGCTGCCTCCCTCCCCACCGATGCTGTGGGCGGGCCGCACTGACTTAGCCATCCTGTTGGCTCGGGCCCACCTTCTGGCTCCTGTGAACTGTGCTGTGCTGGCATTCTCAGACGGGCGCCGTGATGGACACTTGGTTTTCTGTCCCTGCACTAACTGCCTCAGAAGGACCAAGCCGGGTAACAGGGTGACTGTGATTGTGTGGGGCAAAGGAGCCGCCAGGCTGTTCTCGATGCCATGTGGCAGTCCCACCAGCAGTGATCAAAGGCTTTGGCCTCCCCATGACCCTGCCAGCACTGCTTAGTCCCCATTTTCCTGACCGTCGCCATCCAATGTGAGGTGACATGTCGCCTTGGTTGGTGAGGCGCGCTATGAGTGGATGGTCTCTGAGTGGACACAGCTGCCCGCGGGGAGGCTAAAGGTCTGCGTCTACACCCGGGAGCCTGGGTGATGGCCTTCCTCCAAAGGCGCCATGGACCGTCGCACGGCAGGTAGGCTGTGGCTGAGTGACGTGGCCATGAAGCGTTGGGCACTCAAAGGCAGCTGGCTTGGGGATTCTGGGTGAAGACACACACACCAAATGGTCTCTTGCCGTCGTAGCCTCTGGACATAGCGATCCAGGACGGTGAGTTTTCACTGCGGACCAACATCATCTTTCTCGCTGTGGTAGTCTCTTCATCCATCTCCTGGCTCTCCAGCCGTGCCCTCGGCTGTAAAGCAGCAGCGGGCCTTACGGACGGACGGGCTCCCAGGGGTGTGGCTGCTTCTGCTTCTGAGTCTTGCCCTCCTTCAGAGGAACCATCTTTACTTTGGGGGCAAAATGGATTCTCAAAGGGGCCCTCACGGGGCAGCGTCCATTCAGGGTCTGTAGAACCTCTTGGGGCTGTGGCCAGATCTGTGGGCCCTGGACGTCCATGGGCTCCTCCTGCCGCCTCAGGGTCTGTTTTGCTGCTGATCGGAGTGGTTGGTAGTGGTGGCGGGCACCTGGTTCTTCTAATGGACTTCCTGGTTTTCATGATCCTGGCACTGAGCATCTTTTTTATGCATTTGTTGGTCTCTGTACATCTTTGGAGACGTGGCTTTTCAAGTCCTTTGCCTTTCTAAGGACCGTCAGGTGGCCCAGCTGTCTCTCTGTATTTAGATCTCTCATTCCCATCCCCAGTCCCTTTTTAAAAGGTCTATTTTCAGGGTTTCTGACATGAGACAGTGGCGGCCCTGGGTTTTCCCTGCTTTAAGCTACCTGGAGACACTGGCATAGCACTTTAGGGGGCCCTGACCCCCTGTGGTAGTCTGGGTAGCCTAGAGAAGCAAATTCATAAGCATGCATATGTGTATAAGAAAGAGGTTTATATGCAAGAGCAACTGTACATTAAGAAAACATCCCGGGCTGAGCCCCGGTGGCGTAGTGGTTGTGCGCGGGACTGCGGCCCACTGGGATGGAGGTTTAATTCCAGCTCCACGGAGCAAAGGCTGGGCCTCCTACTCCCACCACCAGAGGGCAGTGATTGCCCCCCCCCAAAAAAAAAACAAAACAAAAAACATCCCTACCCAGTTCAGTCCAAGGCCCTAAGTCCGATATTAGCCCATATGTCTGACAGCAGTCTATAAAGTGCTCTCCAGACAAACGGAACACATGCAATGATGCCAGATGCAAAATGCTCACAGGCCAGTGGGTGGAAAGTCTTGGGCTCCAGTGGTGTTAAGCATCGCAGCGCTGGCAGAGGTCTCCACGTGACTCCTCTAGGTCCAGGTTTCTGGTCACTTCAGAGTAGGTCCATGTGGCTTCTCCTGAGGGAAGTCTCCCAGGGAGCCGGCCTATCAGTCGAGTGTCTCCAAGGGAGTGAGCAGGGAGAGGGAGAGAGGGAGAGAGGGAGAGAGAGAGAGAGAGAGAGAGAGAGAGAGAGAGAGAGACTCTGACTCCAAGAAGGAATGACCACATTTCCCAGAATTCTCAGTGGCTCTCTCCAGATTAACAGGCTACACTCCACCCCTACACTCTTCATCCTCAAACTGACACCAGATTAGGTGACAGCCACAGCCCCCATGGCCCGGCCCAGCCCCTGCTAAGCACCTGCACCCACCCATCCTGCCCCGGTGCCCCCCTTGGGTTTCCTATGGCAGATGTCTCTGTTATGGCTCTCCAGGGGCACCAGTGGAGGTGTTGGGCCTGAAGCTCCAGCAGGCAGTGGGAGGGGCGGGGCTCCCAGCTGTGTGTCCTGAGCTGCTTCCACAAGTGTTCACGTTCACACGGGGCACGCTTGTGGGGCGCAAGGCCAGCACCACGGGGCCCATCGAGCCCCGCAGCCAGCCAGGATGAAATCCCTCCCCCTTCACTCGACTTTTGGCTAGGGAACCCTTGAGGGAACCCAGAGTCCCCCTGCACTGCTGCTCACCCCCAACCATCTCCTTCCCCTCAGGAAGCTGTGTCCGCCACAGGGTGCCGGCCCCGGCCCTGGAGACCCTGCTGCCAGCCCTCCAGGGGAGCGTGGGAACACCTCCTCACTGCCACAGGTGGGACCATGCTGGGTGCATCATGGAGTGGCACTGGTGGCCGCTCCTGGGGGGTTTCCCATGGGAACTAGCAGAAGGAACGCTGGGGTGGAGGTGGGGGCCAGGAGAGGGTGGACGGAGAGCTTCCCTCCACTTCTGTCCTGTACCGATGTCCCTCTCTAAGCTGTGTGTTTACAAGGACTTCTCTCCCAGAGCAGCAGAACAGGAGAGCAGCGGAGGGTGTCAGCCCTGCCCGCTAGGCTCAGGGGCCCACATGATCAGTTACAGCTTGCCCAAGGCAGCCCCCAGTCCCGGACTGGGCTGAAACAATCATCACGGATTCCCTGTGCCACTAGGACAGGTGACACACTGGCAATTCAGGCCCCCAGCGGGCGCCAGTGGGCTGAAGCTGGACACCAGGGTGTCTGGCTACAAGTGTGTGGGCGCCACCGTGTGGCCAGAGTGAGCCCTGCAGCTTGTGCTCCCAAATGGGCCACCCCCATAATTCAGTCCCCTCTTTCCTCCACAGAAGCGGTCACAGCCTCCTGACTTCATCGATCCTCTCTCCAGCAAGAAGCCTCGGATCTCACACTTTGCCCAGCGTACCCAACCTGCCATCAACGGGAAATTGAGTGCACCCCATAACCGTGCTACCCCCCACCCACCAATGCCTGAGCCCCTGAGGCCTCACGACCCCCTGACTGATGTTAGCAATGACCTGAGCCACAGTGGGAGGGACACAGAGCCTCCCGAGGCAGGAGGCCCAGGCCCCACGGAGCGTCTGCACCCACCCCCATCCCCAGACTGCACGCGGCCCAGCCGGCCCCACGGCAAGGCCAAAAAGAAGTCCAAGAAGCACCGTGACAAGGAACGGGTGCCCAGGGACCGGCCCCGGGGCCCCAAACCTACCCTAGAGCCCGTGGAGAGCTCGGGCAGCACCGTCGGAACCCCACCAGACGCCCCAGGTAGGTGGGGAGGGGGAAGGGAGGACACCACAGGGAGCTTGCCCCATTCTGTACCCCATGAGCGAGCCCCATACCCCATGAGCGAGCCCCACAGTTCCCTGGGCCTTACACTGAACCTGGGGTCAGACACGGGTACCTCCTGCCCTGCTGGGACACTGGGTCTGCAGGGGTGCTCACGGGAACAGGACACATATTGGGGCCCTCCAGGCTCCCACGCTGGTACAGGTGGGAAAAGGCCTCCAGGGAAATGGCTGTGGGGCCTGGAGGCTGCTTGTGGCCCTGGTGGGCAGGCCCCATCCTGGGTGGTCCTTAGAGTCCCGGGGAGGGGGAACTTGGGGAGGAGGCGGGGCCTGGCCTCTGGAGCCCATGAGCGGCCAAGCAGTGACCATAGCACCTGGGCAGAGAGGGCTTGGGAGGCACTGCCGGAAGAGGCGATGGGAAATGGCAGGGCCGTGCATTAGGAACAACTCAGCGTGTGGGTGGAAGCCTAGGCCCTGCCATGGGCATGCCCCCCGCAGTGGTCGCACTTGGATGGTCTGTGTGCCCACCGCCCTGCAGCAGGGCCTTGTGACAGCACATCTGTTCTTTACAGGGTTGAATGGCGCCTGCCACAGCGCCAGTGTCCCCACCTCCACCTCAGACACACCTGATTACTTACTGTGAGTACCAGGCTGTCCCCGCCCCACACCCCTGCGCTCAGCAGCCAGCCTGTCCTGTGAAGGCCTGTTGCTGTGTTCCTGGCTCCAGACTGGCTCCTGGCCAGGCCTCTGAGCCACCCCCACTCCCCGGGGTGGGGGCCCCTGAGGGAGGCTGGCCCTGGACCCGGCTCTTCCCCCCCGCCCCCGCCAGGAAGTACGCTGCCATCTCCTCCTCGGAGCAGCGGCAGAGCTACAAGAATGACTTCAACTCAGAGTACAGCGAGTACCGGGACCTGCACGCCCGCATCGAGCGCATCACGCGGCGCTTCACGCAGCTCGACGCCCAGCTCCGGCAGCTCTCCCAGGGCTCCCCGGAGTACGAGGTGGGGCCCCCACCTTCTCTGGGCACCGGGGGTGGGTTTGGCAGAGTCCCGCAGGCAGGTGACACCATCTCTCCCCTCCCTGCAGACCACCCGAGGGCAAATCCTACAGGAGTATCGGAAAATCAAAAAGGTGGGTCTGTTTGGGGTGAGACTGTGGGGGAGAGAGCTGGTTGGGTCCCTAGGCGCCCCCATTGTTCCCCACTGCTCTCCAGGGTGGAAGGGAACCTCTGGGGTGCTCCTTGGTGACTGGCTCTGGCTCTCAAAGTCACCGGGCCTGTCACCCTGCCCCCACCCCCACCTCCAGAGAGGCCTCTGGCCATCCTGTCAGAACAGAGTTGGTGCTGGTCCCCGAGATCACCAAGTGCCCCTTCCTGCCTCTTGTCTCTCTAGACGAACACCCACTACAGCCAGGAGAAGCAGAGGTGCGAGTACCTGCACAGCAAACTGGCCCACATCAAGAGGCTTATCGCCGAGTACGACCAGCGGCAGGTGCCCTCCTGGCACTAGCTGGAGGTGCTGGGCGACAGGCGCCGCCCAGGGACCAGTGGCCTCGTGGCCTGCCCCCTGCCTGTGGACCCTTGTGGATGATAGGGCCTGGGGGACAAACGGTGGGAAAGAGAATTTATTTAAATAATAAATGTAAGGACACTCGCTTCTCTGAAGCCACTGGCGGACACCAGGGTCCTGACGCCGGGGCCTCGGGCTGCGCCACCCTCCCGCCATGGCTCAAGATGGGCTGGGCGTCTTTTCTAGTTTTATACGAATAGTCACTTTTAGCTACTGCGAGGAGACTCGTCTATTTTTGTACGAAGAGAAAAAAAGCCCTTTTTTTCTACACCTGTGCCTCCTGCTGCCTGTGGCCCCTGGGCCCGGCTCCTCTCTGCAGTATTATGGCCACCGGGGCGAGCACTGCTCTGAATGAGGGCCCTGGGTAGTGGCCGTTGGGGGCCACTTCTGAGGAGCCTGGCCCAAGGCCACTGTATACAGGGCCACCCATCAGGTCCCTGTAAGCTGGGGTGATCTCCGGTCAGCTGACTCCTGCCTTCCGCCACCTGCCCCAGGATCTCGGAGCAAGCGGGCAGCTCTATTTCAAGAGCCCCAGCTGGCACGGAGCAGCTGCGGGCCAGGGGCTGGCAGGGCCCAGTTGTCCTGTGGCCCCAAGCTGGCCCGCTAGTCCCTGCGCCCGACTGCCAGCCCGAAGGCCCGAGTGCTGCCCCCGGTGGCCGAGGATTCCTCAGCGCCCCCTTTGCTGCTACTGCTATTGCTGTTTGTCCGTCCGCCCTCAGGGGCCAAGACCCCCTCCTCTGAGGCCCCGGGGTTGCACTCAGGGAAGGAGGGGCTGGGGGCGTGGCTTCGTGAGCCCCCAATTGCTGCTTTGTTGCTGTGCCTAGTGCGTGCGCCCCCAACCCCCACGGGGCCGGGGACCCCGCCAAGCTGTGCTGTCTGGGGCGGGCCCTCAGGGGTGTTCCAGTGAGTGGGCAGCATGCAAGGTTGGGGCCGTGTGCTGCCACCCCCTAAATGCCCCTTCCTGCAGAACCTGTGGCTACTCCCCCACCCCTGCAGAAACGTGGACCCTCCAGTGGTCGCAGGGCCCCGCCCCTGCCCGCCCGCCTAACCTTTCCTTAGTGTTTGCTGTTCTCCGGTTAAGGACTGGTGACGCTCAGAGGTGTTTTGTGCTTTGGGGGCTGGAGGGGGACAGTCCCGGCCATCGCGCGGGGTCTGACGGACTGATCCTGCGCTGTCCCCGCCCCACGCTGCGGAGCAAAGCTACTCTGAGCCGTGGAGTTGGTGTTTACAAGGACTTCTCATTTTTGCCAAAACGTTACAATCGAGGGGCACCGTGTCTTCAGTTTCCTCGTGTTTTATTAAAAAAAGCTAGTGTTCTTTTTGTACACTAAGCAGGTGAATGCTGAATTTTTCAACCTACAATAAATTTCACTGAACTGAATCGGGGCTCTGGTGCCCCTTCCTGTGCTCATGTCTGTCCACAGACGCGCTCCTACACCGCCCCTGACGGCAGCCAGTGGGGGGCTGGGGGGGGGGTCAGTCAAAATGAAGAATGAGGCCGGGGCAAGGGGCGTCGAGGAGCAAGGGTGGGTGGCGGTGGTGTGTGTGTGTCCTGCGCCTGCGGGGGACCTCCGCTGGGAACGCTGAGACCCAGAGGGTGCCAGTAGGGATGTCCATCTTTGCCCCCTGGTTAAGGGGAACCCTGAGGTTGGAGGCCGCTGGCTCCGTGCAGGACCGGGGCGGGGGCAGCCTGAGTGAGGAGGCAAAGCCCAGGGAGAGGAGGCAGTGACAGCGCAGCACACTCACTGCAGGCTCGGGGGTCAGCGGGCTGTGGGCTGGCTGTGGCCTTGGCGCAAGTTCTGAGAGCGACAGGAGTAGCTGCCAGCAGCCCAAGGGGCAGCGTGTACAAGTCACACAGATAACATCTTCTTTGTCCTCATCCTCCGGGCATCACCGCCCCTGCCTGGCACCTCCCCTGACCCGCCACTGCCCAGCAGCCAGCTGCACCCCCACCTGCCACGCCTGCAACTGCCTGCTTGTTCTCTGTGGCCTGAGAGTCCCACACCCGTGGCCCCAGTGTTCTTGGGCCTGTTCCTTGTACCATAACAGGGATATGACCCCCAAATGGTATGGGATTTGGGGGCCCAACCACCTGCTGCTTACACCTGGGGCATGCTCACCCTGTGGCTCTCCTTGCACCCCGACCTTTATAGAGGCTGAGTCCTTGCCCCTCCAGGCCTGTGGCTGGCTTTTCCATCTCCTTACAGTGCTATGTGACTGCTGGGGCATCGACAGCCCTGCCCCTGTCATTCCCTCACCCAGCTTCTCCAAGAGGGGTGCCTGGGTCTATCTCCCCCATCTATGAGTGCTGGGATGCTTGTCCGGTCCTGAGCTATTTTATCTTTGGGATACTCTTAACATGTGGCCATAAGATGACCTCACCCCATTCCTGGACATGAGGCCCCCACTTTTTTACTTAGTTGCCAGCAAACTCCTCTTCATACCTCAAAACCCTTTCTAGTGGCCAGGTTCATTAGGAAGCCTTTCCAGCCCCTCTTTAGTGTGCCCCTAGTTGTCTTGCTTCTCCCTGTACCAGATGAGAGTCTTTTCATGGCTAGGCCTGGGCTCAGGTCCCTGGAGCCCCCTCTCTAAGGCCAGGACCCAATCATGTTCGTTCCCTGCAAACATCCCATTGACCCACCTTTTGGAACAACTCCAACCATGGAAAACTAGCTACATGGAAACTTTTCCCGCTGGAGGAGGCCACTTGTTTTGCAAAGTTCCTGGGGGAGCTGCCTGCCCTGCAGCCTTCCGCTGGTTTCCCAGGCTCCCTTATTTAGCCTGGCTGGCTAGAGGGGGCCACCACCGCGGATGGGCCAGCCGCCCTCCTCCCCACGGCCTGCCTGCCCTCAGCCAATCCTGCTGCAGGTGGGGGACCAAGGCCACTGGGGAAACAGATCATAGCAGCCACCCAGTCTTTACCCTGTCATGGCAGGTGACTCGGGGGTGGGGGCTGGGGGGGCAGGGAGAAGGGGCTCCAGGGCTGACAGCATTGAATTTGACTTGATCCCTGAAAAATCTCCCATGCTGTCTGTCCTGGAAATTGGCTTACCGCGGAGAACCAGACGCCCCTCGTGACTGAGGTAACCCTCCCAGCCCGGCCCCCTGTTGACCCAAGACCAGGCCAGACCCAGGCCTTCCAAGTCCCCATTCTGCACGTACCACTCAGGAGTACCCCAGGGCTGGCCCTGGGGATCTGGCAGAAACAAAGTGCTCTCCTTTGCCGGTCAGTCTCTGAACTTTGTCTGCCCTCTCCAGAGGCGGCGGCAGACTGTCCCCCTCCTGCAGGGCCCCTCTGAGGAGGAGCTGCTGACCTCAGCAAAAAGCAATCACCCCCCCAGCCTGCGTTCCAAGAACAGCTTCTCTGCCCTGTAATTGTGTCTTGATGTCTATAGGAGAAGGAGGCCTCCCAGCGCCCCCAGGCTCCTGCAGATGCTGGGCCTGTGTCCTCTCAGTGGAGGCCCCCTTTCCCCCCGCCCCCCCCCCCATTGTGCTTTCTTCACTCAAGTGTTTTCATTGGGTGAGGCTTAGGGAGCCCTGCAGGGTACGAGAGAGAGAGCACGCCGTAGGCTCTACTGAGCGTGAATTCGAGTTATGGGGGCGGCTGATCCAGGAACAAGTCTGATACTGGGCTGTCGGCTTTCTGCAGGTACACACACACCACCTGCGGCCTCAGTTTCCTCGACGGGGCCTACCACTCAAATCTCTCTCCCTGCCTCTAAGCCCACTGCCCTGGCCTGGTTGTAACGCCCACCCCCAGCCCCGCCGACAAGCCCTTGGCCGCCAGCACGTGGCCGAGTAGTCGGCCTCAGCAGAGAGGGGCTGCAGGCATGGCCCCCAGTCAGGCCACGCTCCCTCCTGGAGCCCCTCCTTCCGGGAGGCGGGGCGGGGCGGGGCGGGGGGCGGGGCGGCGGCTCTTTTAAGAAGGCGCAGGACCGTGCAGCAGCTCGCGCTGCCAGCTCCTGCGAGTCCACTAGCTGCCCGCCATCCGCAGCCCGCCGCGATGGAGGCCGCCGCCGCCGCCGAGTTCGTGGTCGAGAGCCCCGACGTAGCCTACGGCCCCGAGACCATCGAGGCTCAGTACGAGTATCGAACGACTCGTGTCAGCCGCGAGGGCGGCGTCCTCAAGGTGGGCAGCCCGCCCAACGGTCCCACCGTCGAGCAGAGGGGGCGGGGCGGGGCACCCCCGACTTAGCGCCGGCGCACCCCCACCCCCTAGGTGCACCCCGCGGCCACTCGCTTTACCTTTCGGACCAGCCGGCAGGTGCCCCGCCTCGGGGTCATGCTCGTCGGCTGGGGGGGTAACAACGGCTCCACCCTGACCGCCGCCGTGCTGGCCAACCGGCTGCGTTTGTCCTGGTCCACGCGCACGGGACGCAAGGTGGGGGCGCGTGGGGAGCGAGCCCACGCGGGGCTCGCGCGGGGGAGGAGGGCGCTTCGTGGGGGCTAGGAAGTCCCACGGGGAAGGGGACGGGCGGGCTCCCCTGGGGAGCAGAGTCTACTAGAGGGGGAAGCGGCGCCATAGGAGATTTCACCGGGGGAGGGAGCTCCACGGGGGTCCGCCCGGTGCTATCGCTTCCGGGGGCGGGAGAGAGCAGAGTCCTCCGAGGGGGAGGGGGCGTCCCCGACGGGCGCGGTCTCCGTGGGGCGGGGCCTCCCGCGGAAGGAGCCTGCCGGGGGGGCGGGGCCAGGCCTCCGGCTCCACCCCTCACCCTGCCCCTTATCCCCAGGAAGCCAATTACTATGGTTCGCTGACGCAGGCGGGTACCGTGAGCCTGGGCCTGGACGCTGACGGGCAGGAGGTGCACGTGCCCTTCCGCGCCCTGCTGCCCATGGTGACCCCTGATGACCTGGTGTTCGATGGTGCGTGGGGCCCTGGCGGGGGTGGGGGGAGGGCCGCACCGTGGGCAGAGAGCCTGACGAGCCTGAGGGTCGCCCCCAGGCTGGGACATCTCGTCACTGAACCTGGCCCAGGCCATGCGGCGTGCGCAGGTGCTGGACTGGGGCTTGCAGGAGCAGCTGTGGCCGCACATGGAGGGCCTGCGCCCGCGCCCCTCTGTCTACATTCCGGAGTTCATCGCCGCCAACCAGGGCACCCGCGCGGACAACCTCATCCCGGGCACGCGTGCGCAGCAGGTGCCGCCGCTTTGGCCCCTCACGTCTTTACCCCTTTAAGAAAACAAGCCTGGCCTTTGCTGATTATTGCCCCTCCACCCTTGCCTCCTCCCCCTCGGTGCCCGCCTTTCTGATGGCCTCAGCTCCCCCCTACCCGTCGTGGAGGGTGACAAGTTCAGGCCCCACGTCGGGCTGGGGGAACTGAAGGTCTGGGTGCTCCGTCTCCCTCCTCCCACCTCCCCGCCAGCTGGAGCAGATCCGCAAGGACATCCGAGACTTCTGGGCCAGCAAGGGGCTCGACAAGGTCATCGTGCTGTGGACAGCGAACACCGAGCGCTTTTGCGATGTGGTCCCAGGCTGCAACGACACCGCGGAGAACCTGCTGCGGACCATTGAGGTGGGGGTGTGCTGAGGCGGGCCGGGCC
>PVJH01041709.1:0-14648 GCA_004026705.1 Nesogale talazaci | reverse complement strand
TTGTGAAGAAGCCGAAGAAGCCTGTGGTGGGGAAGAAGGCTGCAGCTAGCAAGAAGCCAGCAGCTGAGAAGAAGCAGCCGGCAGAAAAGAAACCTGCCACTGAAGAAAAGAAGCCTGCAGCATAAACTATTCCATGTTATGCCATGCAAAGTTGTCTTTTGGACAGCTTATTTTAAATAAAGACCTGATTGAAACCACAGTGAGAGAGACTGTTGACTTGTCCTGAACTTTCATTTATATATGCTATCTGTCCAGTCCTAGCCCTTTGTTTTGATTTTGTGTCATATTACCAAGTAGAATCGTTGGTAATCTGTTCTCTAGGATAGGAGAGGGGTCCTGGTTTTTTTTGTTTTGGGGGGGTGTGTGTATGCAATCAGTGCCCTTGTGGGAGTAGGGGGCCCAGCCTTTGTTCCTGTGGAGCTGGAATCGAACCTCTATCCCAGTGGGCCGCAGTCCCAAGAACAACCACTAGGTCACCGGGGCTCAGACCCAAGGGGTCCTGTTTTAATAGGTGTAAAACACCTGTTCAGCAAAGACTACAAAAAATATGGGTGGAGGTTACAGTTCAGAGTACTGTACTGCTTTGACACATCACCGCACCCACATGAGGACAGATAGAATATATTTAGGTGCTATAGTGGGAAACTGGTCTTCTAAGACATCTTAATACACAACCTCCTTGCAGTGAGTACCTATGGATCAGGGTAGAACTCGTTTTCCCCGCAACCATTAGGGCTCACAGCTTCAGTGAACCTTAGTGTCGAGTACAAATTTAAATCATTATTGCTAACTTACACTGGAGGGACCTACCTCATTT
Organism: Nesogale talazaci; assembly: GCA_004026705.1. Classification (NCBI taxonomy): domain Eukaryota; kingdom Metazoa; phylum Chordata; class Mammalia; order Afrosoricida; family Tenrecidae; genus Nesogale; species Nesogale talazaci. The sequence goes on along the minus strand of PVJH01041709.1, from coordinate 13,831 downwards.
GTAGGGCCAACTGCTCTTGGAATGCGTGGGGGTGGGGGGTGGTAAAAAATTCCTGCCAGAAATCCCAACGGTGCAGAACCTCCCATGAGCTTGAAAAGAGCTTTCCGTTTCACAGCCAACGGGCAGAGCCGGGAGCTTGGCGGTCTGGATCTACCCGCCCTGCGGCCTCGCTCCGAGTACTTAAGTACTTTCACCCGGTACACCAACCAGTGAGTGCGCGTCATCTTCAGCTTCAACGGAGGTTCGGGCCTAGGGACGCGCGGAAGCCGCTCTTCCAACATGGCCACCGGCCCCGCCTCGCTCACCGGTTGGTTCCCGGCAGTGCCGACGATCTGACGTCATCAGTGAGCGCCCGCGCCTTGCAGGCTGCGCCGAGGGCCACCAACGTGACAGGGACGATGCTGAGTCGGCTTCAGGAGCTACGCAAAGAGGAAGAGACGCTGCTTCGGCTGAAGGCGGCACTGCACGACCAGCTAAACCGGCTCAAGGTAACTCCGCCCCTCGGCCCGAGCGACCCTTCCCTAGCCCCCTCCGCTCCGCTCGGGGCACTCGGCCGAGCAGAAGCCCCGCCCGCCAGGGGCCCACCGGAACTTCACGCCCTGGGCGCGGGAGGGAGTCTGTTTTCCGCCCTCGTTTGGCTCTCTGGTGCCCATCTAGTGCTTCACAGACTTTTTCGCGGCACAGAGATCTCGTCAGGAGGAAAATGATGTCTTCTACTCCAGAGGAGACTTCGTTTCGGGAATCCCACTGGGACAGCCGTCCTCCGTTGTATAGGGTCGCTGTGTGTCAGACCCGGCTGGATGGCAGGAGTCTTTAAGCGTGACGTCGGGACAATTATTGGACCCACCCCTTGCAAGCAGTTCCATCCAGCAGGTTCAAGATGTGAACCAATCGCCCACATGTTTGGCAAATACATGCCCACCCCCATCAATATAGCTGGCCCATGGTCCCACTTGGAGGCAGAACTCACCTGGGCTTGCGTACACGTTCCCTACCCACAGGCATCTTCCTCCTGAGGTCCTCCAGCATTTCCTGCTTGCTTATATTAGGGTTTGCAAAGTTAAAAGGGGACCCAGCTCTGCTGAAAATGACAGTGGGGAAGACAACTTGACCGAACGCCTCTAGAGTTCACAAGGCCCCTCTGCTTCTGCATAATTCAGCCCTGTGGAGGAAGCCCGAGTGGCGAATTGGTTATTTGTTGGGTATTAATTCCAAGGACAGCAATTAATTCTAAACTTCGAGCCGCTCCACGGGAGAAAGGCTTTCTACTCCTACAAAGAGTTTAGCCTGCTATCACTGACTGTGATAGCAACTGTACAATTCTGATAGACATGATTAAACCATGAGATGACATGTGTATCAAATTGTCATTTTAACAGTCGGGGGAACCCAGAGATAGAAGTGCAGCTCGACCCTGCCCTGCAGCGTTGCTGTGCGTCAGAATGGATTGATGGCAGGGAGTGTGGGCTTTGGTTTTTCAGCCCCTCTGGGGTGGTCATCACCCACGTGCTGGATCTGTAATACCCCGTGCATGATGGAGTTTCAGAAAGCCCTTTGTAAACTGGGAAATGCTGTGCAACTTTAAGTTGTAAAAAGAATAAGCGTGTCCTTCAGAACAATTGAAACTGCTCGTGCTATTCTTCTGTGTCACCACCCTACCTGTTCAAGGATGCTGTGTGTGTGTGTGTGTGTGTGTGTGTGCGTGCGCGCGCATGCGCGTGCGTGTGTTGATGATGATGATCACTAGAAAATTCCTTGGTTAGAAGAAGTCTTGGCCCAGTGGGATCCCAGTGCATTCATCCCAGCAGACCAACACTGAAGGCTTGCTTTCCCACTTTCCTTAAAAGGCAGGGAAAGCTGAAGAACCCCGCCCTTCCATTAGAGTAGCAGGTATTATAACTGCTCTCACTTTCTCACAAGATGCCAGCCTTTGATAGTCGGCTAAGTTCTACCCACTGCAGTACCCCAGTGAAAGCGCAAGCACACAGCCTTGCACTCGCTTCGTGTAGGTTGAAGAGTTGGCCCTTCAATCAATGATTACTTCTAGAGGAGGTGGTGAAATGGCGTCTTCCCAGTCTGCACCCGAACTGTCACAAGAGGTAAGTTCCAGTGTCATCCTAGCAAAGGAATGCTCATGTGGTGCTGGGTGGTCAGAAATTGTTCTGAAGCACATTAGTGGCCCAAGGGCCTCTGGGAAATGCTTGTAGGAAATAATTTTCAATTTGACTTAAGTTGCCTGCTGTAGGTTATGCTTTTAGGCAGGGAATAGCATATCATCTTATTGGGTATACCTAGCTTATTGGGTATTAACTATTAATATATTATCTTTACTCACCTAGTCATACATCCTCTCCAACTGCTCTAGTGAACGGGGGAACAGGGAGATCTTTGCAGACTTGTCAGAATTCTGACTGATTTTTAAATAACTCGTCATGTTGGGGTTAGAAAATGGTGTGTGACTTCAGCTTCAAAACGCAAGGCGAAACACTGAGTTCTAGTGTCCATTATAGCCCTCTTACCAGATGCCCTGAAATCAGTCAGAAAAAACATATTTCTAAATGTTTACATAATTCTCCCAGATGCCTATTTGTTAAGCTGCTTGAAAGCCATTCATCAAAACCAGAACAGTTCCCTTGTTGACTCTTTCTACTGTTTGTAAATCAGGTGATAGCCTATCAAATTTGGAGCAGTGTGTGCACTCCCCTCATTTGGGCAGAAAAGTAGAGAAAATGTAGGGAAATAGGCAAGTGGCTGTACCTCTCAGGACCAAACAGTTTTTGTGTGTTTTTTTTATGTATTTTATTTATTTATTCTTATAATTTTTTTTGGCATCACTGTCCTCTGGTAAGAGTGGGAGGCTCAGCCTTGCTGCTAGAGAGCTGCTGCTGGATTTGAACCGCTAAGCCAGTAGGCCGCAGTCCCCCACCCAACCACTATGCCACCTACCGGGGCTCAACCCCAAACAGTTCTTAAGGATCATAAATAATTAAGATATATTTGAATTTAAGGCTTTTTTTTTTAACGTGCTCTCTTTATGGCATTGCTTTTCCTACTAATCCATACTGTCCTTGGTAAAGCAGCTGTCGGTGCATGTGGACAATGAAGCTTCAATCAACCAAACTGCACTAGAGTTGAGCACAAGGAGCAGAGCTCTAGAAGAGGAGGAGGAAGAGGAGGAGGAGGAGGAATCTGATTCCTGAAGGGTGAAAGAACCAGGAGATGTTACACAAATTAAATTCCTGAGGCCCAGGAACTCCCTCCACAGACCAAGAGCTTTATGACCTGCTTGAAAGGGCACATGAACTACAAAAAAATCCGTACAATTGTAAAAGTTCTATTGAAAACCTCAAACTTCAGGATGTTGTAACAAAACTTTGTGAACTGTAGGAAATTTAAGATGTGGTGCCTGGGCATTAAATTACATGGGAGGTGCTGTTTCCATAATTTAGTCAGATTTGGTAATTGTGTCCAAAACAGCAAAACTTCCTCTGAGACACTATTGAAAAAGCCTGGCATTAGCAATAAGAGCAGGGTTTAAATACAAGCCAGCGGGTTCAATCAACAGTGGTTCTTTGAAGTAGCTCTTTGAACTGCTCATCCTCATTTGACACCCTGGTGAAAACTTACCTATGTAATAACCCCTTGGAGAGCTTGTTGCAATGTGATTCTAATTCAGAATACCTGGGGGGTGGGAGATTCTGGGCAGGGGGTCAGACCAGTACAAACCTGTTCTCAGAACTGTTTTTGTAAGGGAACCAATGCTGTTGCGCCCTGTAAGCACTACTTAGAGAGCAGCTTTAAGTGAGGATGGGGCGGTGGGGGGTGGCTTGAAGGCACACAGGCTGTTGCTGCCCGGCCCTCAGGAGCATCTCAACATGGTTGCCTCTCCATTGCCTTTCACGTGGTTGTCATCCTATCCACCTTGAGCCATCATAGTGTGGTTGTTGGAGCATGTACCACCAGTCGCTGGAAATTTGCTTTCCAAGTCCGGAGGCTGCTGAAAAAGCAGGACCTCCAGGATGGCAGCCTCAAAGTTGGATGGAGATCTGCAGAGGCGGCCGATCAGGGCACCAGCAGGTCCAGTGACAGCCTGTGTCCCCCTCTGCAGGGAGAGACGCAGGTGTCTTCATGGCCCTGGGGGCGTGTACTAGTTTACGAATTGGGCTGCTCCGAAGCCTGTAGGGCCAGTTCCACTCTGCCCTACAGCGTTGCTGTGAGTCTGGATTGACTGGACGGCACAGAGTTCGGTGAACAAAATGTAGCTTCATGCCAGGACTTCAGACTTGCCTGGCGCCCTTTCAGAATCGCAAGCAGAAGTGAGTGAGCTATTGGAAAGTCAACGGTGACCACACGTGGCCTGGTCACATTCATTTTGAACCTTTCAGTGGTGAGATATGCATACAAATAAATTCTGGTGAACTGGTTTCCAGAGAGCGACAGAAGTGAGTTTGTTCTTCCTGTGGTTGCTTAAAACCTGCCCTGGCCTTCAGAGTAAGTGTGCCACTAAGAAATGGGAGATTTAATGTACATGATAAAGGGATTACATCTACAGAGTAAGCATTGTTGGGACTTGGTAGTTGAAGTTGAGGTCCCCATTTTCAGGTTAGAAACTTTCTGAAGCTTCTCAGATGATTAAGTCAATTTTAAGAAGTGAGCCTGCCCTGCCCAACGAAACCAAAGCCAAACCCTAAGAGACTTGAGGCAGAACTCTTCCCTAACGGCTCTACAAGAGAATATGGGTCCACTTTCTAACTGCCATTGATGAGAACGAATTTGAGGTAATCTCCTAAGTAGCCAGAAGTATAAGTGAGCATGTTTCTTAGAAAACACAATGTGAAATTTTTTTTGGAAGTTTTTTTTTTTTTTTGGGGGGGGTGCATCACTGCCCTCAGGTGGTGGGAGTCGGAGGCCCAGCCTTTGCTCCGTGGAGCTGGAATTGAACCACCATCCCAGTGGGCCGCAGTCCCGCACACAACCACTACGCCACCGGGACTCAGCCCGTGAAATGTTTTTTAATTAAAAAGAAAAAAAAAAGGTAGAGTTTGGAGTCTAATTTAGCGTTAAACATGAGTTTTTGAGAGCTGGAAAACTTGGTTTTGAATTCTAGCTGTACCACTAACTTGGCTTGCCCTATCATTTCTGCAAATCTCACTTTCCCACCTCTGAGAAGACAGTCACATCTGCTCTAGAAATTCCAAAGGTTGGCTAGATTTTAAGGATGAGTGAAGTGATGGACTACTAAACCAAAAGGTCACTGCTTCACACCTGCCCTCAGATCTGCAGCAGGACTCTGAGGCAGGCTGTCAACTTCCATGGACTCATCTCAGAAACCCCAGGGAACAGTTCTCTATCTGAAAGGTTCTGAGTTCAGAGCATGCAGGGGGTGGGGGGTGGGGTTGAATGCTTGTCCACTACCCTGAATGCGGATAGTTTGATCTACCCAGCAGCCCTACAGGACAAGACTGGGCCATCCGCTCTCAAAGAGTATAGCCTTGAAAACCCGGAGAGCTCTCTCGCACACGGGGGGGTTGTTGTGAACTAGAATGGACCACACAGCATCCAACAAGGAGATGTTTGGAAGTCCAACTACACATTTCTGCATCTCAAGGAAAACAGGAAGGGGTTAGGCACTGAGAAACCACTTTAAGACTCTCCTGGAAAACATTTTTTTTTGGGGGGGGGGGCGGGAGGGGGGAGTTGGAGGCATCACTGCCCTCTGATGGTCGTGGGAGCTACCCAGCGCTGCTTCTGAGAGCCGCTGCATTTGAACTGCCAAGCCCGTGGGCTGCAGTCCCACACTAACCACTTACGTCACTGGGGCTCTGCCCAGAAAACATTTTTGAGAACTGATTAAAAAACACTAGGGAAACTTGTTGTTTTGGTGGGGAGACAATTCAAAATGTGGTTTATTTAAGAAAATGTTTGGTTTTAACTGCAAATACAATATGCTTGAATTTAGTGAATGTTTTAATCCCTCAAATGGCACTAAACATGAAAGTATTGGATCCCGGCATTAGACACTAGGTTACACCAACCAGGCTTCCTCTTGCGGGTACAGACACATTCTCAGTGGTGGTGTGTCACGATCTCAACAACACAGGTTTGAGGAGCGTGTCCATCTCAAGCCTAGTGTTGCTGCTGAAAGCCTATCCTGTCAACAAGGAGCGAAGACTAGCTGCAGCCATGAGACCAGTTTTGAGAATCCTGACTTGCACCTAAGCCTTGGTAGATCCAGGCTGGAACGATCTAGTCAGGCGATTACTTCCTCAAGTTTTCCATATGGACGTGTAGGCAGTTTATTATTTATGAACACCTTGGCTTTGGTTCCCTGTTCCCTGTCCTTTCAAAGAAGAAAAGGGAGCCTTAACTGACTGCAGTTGCACGTGCATCTTATTCCAGAAGTCACATCCGAGAGCAAAGGCTGTGTTTCCTAAGACTTCACCAACCTCACAGGCATGGCAGAACCAGTGCCAGGGCATCCTCCACACAGGGCAGGTGTGGCTTGGTGTCACTGGAGAAGGTGGGAGGTGAGTGCCGCAAGTAGGACAGCAGCTTAGATTGACGGACTAAAGGCAGTGGCTGCAGGGGCCAGCTCAGCAGCAAGACACCCCTGTGAGCTGTGGCAACACAGGCCCTGGGGCCAACTGTATGGAAAATGAGAAATGGTGGTGGTCTTAAGATTTGTTCATGTCCCCGGTGTCTGGTTGCAAAGTAAACAGGTGTGAAGCATTGAAAAAGCCTCAACGCTGTTGTGATTTGAAAACTGAAAGCCCAGGAGGGCCCTGGTGGTGCCCCTGCTCGGAGCAGCCTTCGTGGGTCATGTCTGCCCTCCAGACTACTTGCTTTCCCTGCCGCCACAACACACCGTGGCTAGAAGGCAGTAGAAAGTGAAAACCCCATCAGAATGTAGAAAGAACTTTCATCCCCCTCTTTTTAAACTCAGTACTATATTTATTAGAATAAGAGATGAGATTTGTCAAATATCTGGATTAAAATGATTAAAAGGACTTTCATATAATTTTTATTAGGCACTATACACATGATTTTAAGGAGAAAGAAATCAGATACACTTAAATGCCTTGATCCATTTGTGACAATCAAAGTAACTTGTCAGTTTTAGAAACATTAATCCCAACATAAAGAAAGAACACCACTAAATAATTCCACACAGATTTCCAAATAAATAAATACAACCAGAAGCCTACAAATCATCCCAGCAGATGGACTGGAGAAGTCCTGGTCTTGTGGCAGTGAGGGGCTCTGGCTAGATTCCGTTGGGAAATGCTGAATTCTACATCAAAAGCAAATACTACTGCGAAAGGAACAGGACGTATGCTTTCTGATGCTCACGTTTATAGCAGCAAAGCATGCTTCACGTGCACTGCCTACAAAGGGCCTCTGAGAGTGCCCCTGGCCGATAGAAGTACCATGAGGTCAGGGAATCCTGACAACAGCTGGCCAGCTCGTCACGGTGAGATGACAGCAGCATGGTTTGGGGTAAGAGTGGCTGCCCATAGACACTGAAATGCCACTGCAATTGCACATGTTCTGATCAACATACACAAAATGCCCCAAGCACACAGCCAATCCACTTGGGAGAAGAAGAATTATGGTAAGAGTAAAGACCACCAGTAAAAATAACACAAGGAGAATTTTGGCACATGCTGTGTTCGTCATCGTTTGTCATCTGAGTGGAGAACAGGCAGGGGAAGAGGGCCCAGAACAACATGGCCCGGGGTGCTTCTCTGCTGCTTTCTGCAAGCTTAGATGCCAGCCGCGTGTGTGGGTGTACTGGGCTGGTTGAGGTCAATGGTGGAGCAGAGCCAACCTGCAAAATCCACTTCTTCAGCATCAGATCTCTTGATAAAAGCATGAACCTGGATGGAAGAGAATGAGGCAAGGAGGTGTTAAACGAGCAGGAAGGAAGACTCAGGAGGCTCAGAGTCGCAGCTTGTGCAGCACTTGGGAGGCGTTCCTCAGCTGCCCTGGAGGGACCAGGGTCCAGCCAGATAGGAGGGCCTGTCACCTCTGAGCCACAAATGAGGCTGATAGTCTGCGTTTCATAAACCTCAGCTGCCACCGGAAATGGAGGGAATGAGGGGCTTGGGGCTATGTGCTACCTGGAAAGGCCAGAAGCTGACAATACCAGCCCCCTGCCTCCTGGCAAACGCCACAGAAGAGGAGGGGAAGCCATCAGTAGGAGAAAAAAAAGCTCCATCCTGTTTGTTTTTTCTTCAGCACCTCCCACTCTTCCCCCAAGGCTGGTGTCAGCCAACTTTTCCTTTAAACCAATAGGAGGCCCGGGGGACTGGCACTTAGTGTGCTGCAGCCCTGGGCCAGCGGGCTGCAGTGCTCAGGGCAGGGCAGGGGTGGCATGCAGGAAGCACTAGGCAGATGACAAATGACTGAGGGGCTGGAGTGTGAGTGAATGAACTGGAAGAATCTGAAGAGAATGGACTCACCATCAGCTGCTTCAAATCTGCTCTCTCGGCAGGGTTTTTTATGAGGCTGAAAGGAAGAGGGAAAGTGTGAATGGCGTCAAGCAGGGTGGGTGAGGTTCTGATTGTAACTGCAGTGGGCTCTGCCTGAACCGGCACCTTCCTGGTCTCAGCCCAGCGCCACTCCCACAGTCGGTGGGTGACGAGCATCAGAAGGCACTGCTGCTCTCTGAAGTACATGCGGCTATCCCCTCCACTGCTGGGCCCTTGGGATCAGGAGATCCCTCCACCCAGGCATTCCGGCAGAGGGCCTTGGACAGTGAGGGAAGAGCAGCGGGTAAGGCCAGGGGCGGCGTGTCCAGCAGAAGCAAGCATGTGTGCAGCCCAAGGGACCCACTCTGCCCATCAACTTACCATTTATTCACAAAATCTTGGAACTCCAGACTGAACACTCCACTGGGTAGTTTTGGAGGAGGCTGTAAGCACATATAAGACATGAGAAACGCCTGGCTCCCCTCTGAACCACCCCCAAACCCCCTCCTTCAGGGCGAGAGCTATTGGCTGCCTGCCTGGTCACCCTGTTGAAACCACAGTCTTCTAATGCCACAGTCAAAACTGGGCTCAAGTTGGTGTTCTACCGCTCATTCGTCTAGTGATTCGGAACGCACCCCTGTACCTCTGTGCCCCAGTTTGCCCTGGTAAGAAACAAGAGGGTTGGACCAAGTCATCTTGGGGGCTCCACAGATCTCAATCTTGGAAGGGTGGCACAGAAATAGCCACAGTAACTAGCAGCCACAGCTAGGGGCTATGCAAATCACCAGGCTCCGCAGGAGGCACAGGATACAAAAACCAAGCCCTAAGGGAGAGGCCCCAGCTGAAGGAAACACTCTCTGGCAGAGGGCCAGCTCTGGGAGACTGGGAGCTGTACAGGCTGGGAATCAGGCCTTCCGGCAACAAACCAAGAGCACTGGCAACAGAGGATGGCGGCCGAGCACCCTGCCCATGAGCCAGCTGCCCCTGGGATGGTGGGCCTTTGTGCTAGGGCTGCTGTAGCTCCCAGGAGGTCCCTGTTCTGAGCTGAGGCCCAGAATCAATAAGTAATTCACGAGGCCAAAGATAACGCGATGGAGCTCTTCCCCCCTATACGGTCCCTCAGAAGAGCAGGTGCCAGCAGCTGCCCTGAGGTACAGGGTCCTGGGCTCTGCTAGAACCGCCGTCTGTCCTGATCTAATATGTACAGAGGCGAAGGGCCCTCTGAAAGTTCAAGGAAACAAAATGCTGTACCTTTTCTTTTTCTTTTTTTGTGGCATCTTTTCATTCTACCTTTCCCATGAAATGGTCAAGGCCCCTTCGTACGCATGACTGTTTGAAAGAATGGACGCCAACAGTACATAACCGTTTGTTAACCCGCAGCAGTTTGTGCCTTAGCAGCTGGTGATGAATATCCGCCCACGTCTCCTTCCTGGCACTGGCAGTTTCTGTGCACGCCCTTTCGCTGGCTCTTGGGGCAGAGGGAGGCCCCACGTGGCAGGTACTCATGCGTTTGCCTTGCCTCCCTGACGCAAGCTTCGAGACCTGTTTCCCCACCTTGGGGTCCGCACCCACTCCTTCCCAGCCAGAGGAGCACAGCACGTGGGAAATGTGAGGTAAGTGAAGTGGGGGAGCTGCCGGATCCTGAGGAGGTGGGACTCAGAGGTCCCTGAGGGGGGCCCCCCACTGAGCCAGCCGAGAGCGTCTCACCCAAACCAGAGCAGGGAGCCCAGGGTCCAAGAAGCCCACAGGTTTCCCAGCCAACACAGTGGCGGGCTTTTTCTTGAGAGCAGCAGACAATTCCCAGGTCAAGGAAGCCAGGTGGTATTTACCTCATTGACGATGTAATCCAGCAACTCAAAAATCGCCATGGGAGGTCGGTTGTCCATTCCATAAGCTAGCAAAGAAAACACTCCTGAGACACACACAGCATGAGGGCAGGGGGGGGTGTGGGTCCAGGAACCAGAAGGGCCACAGCTGAGCAAGACCTCAACACACAGAGGGCACGAGCAAGGCAGCCACTGCCACTCCTGGGAGGGTTGGAGAGAGGAGTTGGATAACGACCTTCCACTCATCCTTCATCCCTTCCTTATAGCCACAGTGCAAGGGTCCTATTTTGGACTCCCTTTCCTTCTCCACCGACGGCCTCAGCTGGTGCTGCTGTAAGGGCACACCGCAGGGGCTACCTTGAGCCAGAGGGAGGCCCACAGTGCACAGGTGGGGTGCTGCCTGCAGAGGAAAACTGTCTCTCTGCGGGCTCTTTTGACCTTCTGCTCTTTGGTGACCCTGCCTCCCCTCCCCTCTCTGTCTCTCAGACATTTGTTTCAGCTCTTTTACGTCTCAAAGGAGACTGACTCGGGGAGACACCCATACGATGCTGTCTGTCTCATGAACAGAGTAAAGACGACCCATTCCCAAATGGAATTATAGGCATAGGCAGAGAGGTTAGGCTTTACAACACTCATTTGGGGGGACATAATGTAACCCAAATCAAGCCCCTAGGGCCATAGGCCAGCCTCAGGGACCAGCCCTTTCAATGACCCCTCCCTGGCATCCACTCCACAACTCCTTGCGTGCACTCTCTCCAGTGTGGGCCGCAGAGAGATGGCTGTCCGCGGACAAGCACCTGTGAACAGGCTGCGTACGAAGATGACGTTTGGGCCTGAATCTCCCCTCAGGGTCAGCTTCCCATCCCAGCATTCCCGTTCAGAGCTGGTGGTACTGCGGGATGCCTATCATCTTGGGAGTCGGTCTTGGCTGTCTACCAGCTTGGCAAGGCAAGAGCTCTCTCTCTGCCCCAGTTTCCTCATTGAGCCTACCGTAAGCTGCTAAAAGTGCTCCCACATGGGACGGCTATGAAAGTAGGTAACGCACCAAGCAAATCGACTGAGGCAGGAAGTAGACTCTTGGTCGCCAGGGAACAGGGGTGATGGCTAACAAACACGAAAGCTATGTTCCCCAATGAGAAGGGCGACAGCGGCTCACCAGGGACATGAGATCCAGAACCAGAGGGTTTTATGCTTTCAAAAGGGGTGTTTCATTAGGTGAGTTTTACCAAATTTTAAAAGGTACCAAAAACGAAAATGATGTAACCTGAAAAACATGGTCAAGGTGACACTGCATAGAAACAGCTAGGCCTGTGCCTGGGGCAAGCAGGCGGGAACAGACTGCTATCCCACACCCGGCAGAAGCCCCTCTATCCACCCCTGAACCCAGCCTGACACCAGGGCTTGGAAACAGTCTTGAACTTGTGCACAAATACCAGCCCTCCAGAACATTCCAACAGCTAGCAGCACACCAGGGCAACTCACAGCTAAGGGGCCTCCCAGGGGTCCTTGGCCTGGGTGGGGTCTCGGCCGCCTCTCCTTCCACGTGGCACCCAAACAACAGCTCCAGCTCCTTGGCATCAGGTGGAGGGATGGGGTACCTACCCACCGCCATCTCCACCAGGGAGAGGCCCATGCTCCAGATGTCTGACTGCACCGAGTAGTGAGTGCCCTGCAGTCGCTCGGGCTGTGGGAGAGAGGGACACAGAGTCAATAATCGCTGGGTGTGACTCACAGAAGTCCACAGGCTGGCCAGGCTTCCTGCTGCTAGAGCTGTCTGGAGCAGAACTCACTAGCCTCTTTTGTTTGTTTGTTTTTGGGGAGCATCACTGCCCTCCAGGAAAGCTCCTGGCAAGTTCATGGACTCTGTAAAGATTCTAGTCTTGCCACTGAGGGGCAGCACCATGGGATCATGAAATCGACTCAGCAGTCGAACAACAACCTAAGGAACAAGCCAGATGAACATGTATGTCAGATGTGAAATGTGACAAATGATGAGTTGTTATTGGTGAGAAGACTAAAAAAGGGAGACTACAGTGCTGTAGTCTAAAAGCATTATTTTAAATAGCACGTATTTCAAAAACCTTAGGTAAAACTTAGGTTCCTATGCAGACTATTGAGACCCTGATGGTCTGTATGAAACCACTAGCAGCTCCACAAGAGAAAGCCTGAGCTTTCTCCTCCTGTAAAGACGGTCTGTGAATAACGTGTGTGATCCAAAGATGACAATGACAAAATCTGAATATGGTGAAGGGAAAAGTATCAGAGCTAGAAGTATGAACACCCAACTTGTAAAAGGCTAGAACGGACAGTGGGAGCCCCAAACCCACCTGCAAAGTATACAGCCACAGGCCAGAGTCTCCCACAGCCTGTCAGACAGGGACCACTGGAATCATGAATATGCTGAATCAAATTTGATACTTGACCAGATGACCTCCCTCCTCCCTGTAGACATGACATGCTTTACTTCTGTGTGCGAGTCACTCTTACTTGTTCCATGACAGCCATTTCCCTGGCTGTGGTAGTTACATCATCTCATTTCAACTTGAGAGTATTATGAGTGGAGCCTAGCCTGTCAATCAGATTATATAGCCAATGATGCCTCTGTGTGGGTGTGGCCTTCTCATGAGGATTCTGGGAAGTGCCTCTTTCTCCCTGGTGGTGAGTCACTCTCTGCTTTACCTTCTTCTGAAGGAGCCCCATGAAAACTCGGACCAGAGTCCTGAGATGCTCCACTGCCACTAGAGTCACAAGATTCACTCACTGGCCTGTGATCTTCCTTCATTCAACTCGTGCTGCAGGAGTCAGACATATGGGCTAATATTGGACATATGTCCATGATCTGGACTGGGTGGGATATTTTATTGATTCAACCCAGACTAACACACTGAGTTGGCTTTTTAAAAGTTGATTGGGGAGGGCTGAGCCCGGTGGCGTAGTGGTTGTGCGCGGGACTGCGGCCCACTGGGACGGAGGTTCAATTCCAGCAGTGGGGCTGGGCCTCCTACTCCCACCCCCGGAGAGCAGTGATGCCCAAAAAAAAAAAAAAAAAGTTGATTGGGGTCTTTTCTTTCTTATTATTTATGTCTAATTAATAACTTTATTGGGGGCTCTTACAACATTCATACATTAATTGTATCAAGTACATTTGTACATAAGTTGCTATCATCATTTTCAAAACATTTTTTCTGGGGAGGGGGGGCATCACTGCTCTCCGGTGGTGGGAGTAGGAGGCCCAGCCCCACTGCTGGAATTGAACCTCCGTCCCAGTGGGCCGCAGTCCTGCGCACAACCACTACGCCACCGGGGCTCAGCCCTCAAAACATTTTCTTTTTGCTTGAGTCTTGGTATCAGCTCCTCTCCCCACACCCATGGCCCCTTGACAAATTATAAATTATTTTCATATCTAACACCATCTGCTGTCTCCCTTCGCCTACATTTCTGTTGTCCCTCCCCTAGGAGTGTGGGGGGGTTAATATATTGATTATTGTAATCGGTCTCCCCTTTCTTCCTCACCTACCCCCTACCCTCATAGTA
>PVJH01041708.1:0-14809 GCA_004026705.1 Nesogale talazaci | reverse complement strand
TTCTCTAAACATAAATTGCTCAACTGGCATGTGGATGTGTCTTGTGCTTCGCATGGCTCATAAGTACAGAGTCAGCTGATCTGCCCTTCGCCCTAAGGCACCCTTGGCTCAGAAGCTGTCAGCGAAGAAATGAAAATGAAATCCTCTTTATGTTCCTCTAACCTTTGTTTGAGTCAAGATTATTTGATGGCTTAGCTCGGCACAACGTATTTGGTTTGGTGGTCAAATGGCCTGATTCTTTGAAATAAGCTGTAAAATCCGAAGTCTTTCATTTGAGCGTAATTGTGAGAAAGTCACTCCATGATGACAATGATGCAGCAAGGTCATCATCTTCTTATTGGGGTATAAGTTTGGTGCAGGCAGTGGCCAGGTGCCCATGCTCATTGTGTGTCCTAAATACCAACACAATACCACATAGAAACAAACAAACCCCAACCCACCTCTTTGCCATCAGATCAATGCCCATTCTCAGAGTCCCTAGAGGACAGGGTAGAACTGTCCCTATGAGTTTCCAAGAGGGTAACTCTAAGCAAGAGTAGAATGTCTTAGAAAGTAGACCCCCCTAGGGGTTTCAAGCCATTGACTTTGCAGGTCTCAGCCTCCCACACAACCACCCCACCATCAGGGCTCCTACCACAGCAACTGCCTAACTAAATATTTATTGAATGAACTCAAAGTAGGTTAGGATCAGAATCGAATTGATTATAATTTCTTTGCCAGAAAGGGTCATGAGTCCTGCTGGCTTAACCCTATTATTTTTTTTAAATACCTGACAAAAAGAACAAAAGATCTATATGAGGAAAATTATAGAACATTATTACAAGAAACCAAGAATGACTTCACGAAATGGAAAAATATCCATGCTCATCGATCGGAAGACTCAATGTAGTAAAGATGACAGTTCTACCCAAGGCATTATATAAATTCAATGCAATACCGAGACAAGTACCATCATTCTTCTTCAAAGAAATGGAAAAAATGATGACCAACTTTATATGGAGAGAGAAGAAGCCCAGAATTAGTAGAGAACTCCTCAGGAGAAAGGACATCATGGGAGGGCTTGCCTTACCTGACTTTCACACATACTATATAGCCACAGTGGTCAAAACAGCATGGTATTGGCATAATGATAGATACTCAGACCAATGGAAAAGAACTGAAAATCCAGAAATAAAAACACCAGCTTACAGACAACTGATCTTTGATAAGGCCCCAAAAGTATCAAATGGGAAACAGATGCCCTTTTCAGCAAGTATGCTGGAAAAAATGGATATCTACCTATAGAAAAATGAAGCAAGACCCTTCACTCACTCCATGCACTAGAAAAAATTCAAGGTGTATCACAGATCTCAAAGTAAAATCCCAAACTATTAGGGCCATCAATGAGGGGATTGGGACCAACCTGATAACACTGGCACAGGGATTACATAGGCTATCAGAAATAGGGAAGGACACAAACACAGAGGAGGCTCAAATAGACAAATGGATATACTGAAGATAAAGCACATCGAAAGAATTCACCAAGACAGTAATAAGAGAGCATGCAGACCGGAAAACATCTTTAGCAATGATAAATCAGATAAAGGCCTTAATACTAAAATCTATAATACCCTGATAGCTTCCCAAAACAGCAAAACTAACTGCCCACTGAAGGGGTGGGCAAAGGAATTAAACAGAAGTTTCACAGAGGCAGAAATCAGAGTGGCCAATAAATATATGAGAAAATGTTCCCGATCATTAGCCATAAGAGAAATGCAAATCAAAACAACGAGATACCACCCAACACCCTCAAGGATAGCCCAATTCAAAAAGTCAGAAAGTAACAAATGCTAAAGACGCTGTGGGGAAATAGGGTCGCTTATCCACTGCTGGTGGACCTGCAGGTATATACAGCCACTATGGAGATCAATTTGGAGCTATCTAAAACAAATGGAAATTGAGCTACCATATGATCCAGCAATTCCCCTGCTGGACATATACCCAGAAGAGACAAGCAACAATGCACGACCAGAGATCTTTGCCCCCATGTTCATCGCAGCACAGTTCATAATCGCAAGGAGTTGGAAGCAGTCCATATTCCCATCAACTGATGAATGAATTAAAAAGCTGTGGTACACACATACAATGGAATACTATGCATTGCTGAAAAGCAGTGATGAATGCATGAAGCTCATCACCACATGGGAAGAACTGGAGGAAATTATGCTAAGTGAAGTTAGCCAAGCGTAAAAAGACACATACAATATGAAACTGCTGAGGTGAGCATAATGATAATTTTAAAATTGGAAAGGGGCATCGGGAAAAAGCTACTATATAGAGAAAATCCTGGGAGAAGGCCCAGGTAACATGGCAGGGGCCAACTAGGGAAGAGGGGCGGGGTGGGGTGGGGCAGATGGCGATGTGTGGAAAGGGAATGGGGCATTAAACCATCAAAGGGGAGCATGTTGTTTATAACTTCTCATGGAAAGTGGAACCAAACATAAATCTGGAGACCCAGGATGTGAATGCAGCACGACAGCATGGAGTGGAGAACCAGTGGAAGGACAGGAGAACACAACCTCAATCCCAGCTATAGGGGCAGCCACCTCTCCTCCAGAGGAGTTTGCCTTGGAGGCCAGCACTGAAACTGAAGCTTGGGGAGTGAGATATGCCTGACCAGAGCTCATGAGAACAAATGAAAACAGACGAAGAGAGAATGATGTGCATCCTGGCCCACCGAGCCTTCAGGACGATAATTCCACTCAGAACAGCTAAAACCCTATTATTTTTATATGTGAAAAAATCTAGGCTCAAGCTCAGATTAACAGGGAGAAAGTCTCAGAATTTGGCTGAACTCTAAGGCATTTTTACTGAAACTTTAGAGGACCAGTGACCAGAAATAGGTCCAGTCATTTTTAGAAGCCTGTGATTTTGTTCTTCCTCAAGTATTGAGACAATTTCTGCTTGAAACGCCACTGTTTAATGGATAAAAATAATTGGGATGGACATAATCAGAGAGCTGAGGGTAAATTAAATCATGGCAAATAGTGATAACATGTGTTTCATTGCTGTTAGGTGACAAAGTATACTTCATTGTAATTCGTCTTTTTGTTTAATTGTGCTATAATACAGAGGATGCTTTGGTCAGTAGATCTTAGTGTTTCTTCCATATTTTCTGTTCCTTTTACTGCAGTAGATAAGGATTTTATCTAAAATCAGTTTATGCCTATATGTATCGTGAACTTCTAATTTTTCTGCCCCAATGAAGTTTAAATGCTTTTGCCTGTCATGCTACCCTATAGACTGTCACAACCACAGGAAGTAAGTATGAACACTAAAAGCAGATTATTTGGTGCAACTTAAAGTCATTTTGAAACCTTAACAATAGCTTCCTGTTAATTCTTTTGTAGCATCTCAATTTCTCTTTTTTTGCATTGTAGAAAATGTTGTTAAAACTCTTCACTTAGAAAATGTGAACATTCGGCTTTCTAGAACTTTCTTGACCTCATGGGGGACCCTTGCATTGAAGCTGCAAAGGGCAAACCCTTCAAATTGGAAGGGTGTGAAATTGTGCAGCTATGTTAGGTAGTCTGCAGAAAGCTGGGAAAGGGAAACTTTTACCCTACTGTTTGTTCTTGCTCAATGGGAAGTGAGGAGCTTAGTGGAACTTTTCTCAAAGATGGAAGTGTCCCAGATGGTCCTATGCCTTAGCAGGTCAACAATTAGCAAACAACTGGAGTTAAAATGACATGATGCAATGGTAGAGGGCTCTGCTAGCTTTCATTTAAAAGTCTCCTTACTACACTTGATGTTAGCCAAAAGACCAAGAAGTGATTAAAAAGTCGACTTACAGAGTCTGCTTTGCTAAAGCTTATTTCTACATTGATATCAGAGTCTGTTGATGTCATGGAACTAGTCCTCAAATATTACAAAACTCTGCTTTGGGACTGTAGGTTATTTTGGTTTTTAACTTACACACAAATATTCTTTATTCCTCCCTTATTTTTCTATGCATTTTGTTCTCAATATAAATATTTGCCATATCAAGAATGAATGATGGCAAAATGAAACAAAAAATAGAACTTCAAAAGAGCAGTATCTTCTGTAATTATAGTTATCATCTTTGTTCCAACACAGAATTACCTAGGTCATAATGATCATGAAGCAGGATAGTTTTTAATCTACCCAATTGCTCCCTTAAGAGACCATTTCTAACAACTGCTCTTTAGATATGTGAGAGATTTGGGTATGATTTCTAGGATAAAGCCCTTGTGGCATAGTGGTTATGTGTTGGGCTCCTGATTCAAGGTCAGCTACACCACAGGAGGAAGATGCAGATTTCTACTCCTGCAAATCTTGGAATGTCACCTGACCAGGTCTACCCTGGCCCATAGGGAGGCTGTGAGTTGGCATCAACTTGATGGCAGGGCGTTCTTTGGCTATTTTATACCTTGACTTTTGAGAATCTGTACAAAGATCCCTATACTTTAAAATGTGTTTGTTAAATGAGACTAGAAGCAAACTTGTTATTTATAAACAGGAAAACACATCATCTTCACATCAGAACACTCTGACAATTGTCCTCTTAAAGACCAAGGGATTCAAGGGTTACCAGTGTAACCGTTGTACGCATGCAGTGACTCCTTGAATTCTGATGTTGCCCACGGTACTTCATTCACACAGGCGGCATTTTTCATATCCCTTAGGATATGCTATAAACCCAGGTCAAGTTATTAACTTGGTTATTAAGTTATTATGTTGGTAACCACCTAGTGGTATGGTTTTAGAGGTGTTGGAAAGTAATGTTCTAAGTAATGATACTAATTTAGATTCTTACATTTGGGTGATTTACAGTCATTGTGGGGCATCCAAAATTCTGTAGGCTCATTTCCTTGAGCTGAAGAATAAACATCTTTCCTGGGGATGTTGTTCAGATTATAATAACAACAATTTCAGTAGGGGGCATTTTCATTTGGGAGTCTAAAAATAGCTCTCTGTGTGTGTATGTGTAAGATTTTAAAAGGGATAAACAAAGAGTTAAACATACAGGAAGGTAGGAGGAAGAAGAGGGACAAAGAACTTAAATGAACTAAGCTTGACCTTAATTCCTGGTCTAGTATCTAGCTAGTGTTCTTAGTTTACACAAGCTTTTCTTTCTGGAGAAGAGTTAGTTAAACTCAAGTTATTTTGAGGATTAAGTGAAATTTTAAATGCAAGGCACTCAGCATGGCTTTTGAAACATGGTCATTTTGAGTAAGTAATAGCTAAAACTACACTTATTAATTTTGCAGTAATGAAAATAGAACTAAATTATTATCCTAAAATCAGGTGCTAAAAATTATATTCTTAGAGATTTACTTTCATTTTTCGTGACATAGTTTTACATTGTTTACATTCTCTTGCATACACCATTTTGTATAGACTTTAGTTAACACACTATAGTATCCAAAATGATTCTATTTTTTCATGATAAAATTGGCAATGGGGAGTGGAGATGGCATTTGACGCTGGCAGGAGTGAGTGTAACGGGCGGGGTTGTATCTCATTGGTGAGAGGATCAGCTGGTGTAACCTTTTTGGAAAGCAATTTAAGAAATATATTTTGAGAGAATAAAAAATCTTTTCCCTCTTGACCTGATAATTTTACTTCTATAGAGGCAGTCTTATGAAATAAGCGGATATATGAACAAAGATTTGTGGTCAAGGAAGGTCATTTGAGAGCCACTTGTAACAAGAGGACAAAATTTATTACTGCTCACCATACAGGGAATGCTAAATAAACCATATTACAATCAAAATATGGAATCATTTATAGACTTTAAAGTCAAGTTTGTAAAGGATGAGCAATAAATGAAGACATATCCTTAATATGATGTTGTATGTAATGGACATGATGCTTGATGCAAAACTCCCTCTATTTTTTTTTTCTCAAGAAAGCAACACACGTAGAAAATGGGGGGGGGGGTGCTGAGCCCTGGGGGCATAAGTCGTTGAGTGCGGGACTGCGGCCCGCAGTTCAAATCCAGCGGCGGCTCTCAGGAGGAGTGCTGGGTAGCTTCCACAACCACCAGAGGGCAGTGATGCTCCCTCGAAAAAACAAAACAAAACAAAACAAAAAAAGAAAATGGCCTGGGAAAATCCTCCCTCATATTGCTATGTCGAAAGAACAAACAGACCTGTGTTGGAAAAAGTACATAGCCTGAATGCTTCTTAGGGGCAAGGACCGTGAGACTTGGACTCATACACTTTCGACATTTTGTCTGAAGACACCAGAGAAGGACATCATGCTTAGGAAAGTGGAGGGGCAGCAAAGGAGGGGCAGAAAAAGAGGGGCAGACCTTCAACTTGATGGATTAACACCGTGGCTGCAACCAGGGGCTTGAACAGGAGCACAATGGTGAGGGTGGGGCAGTCTCTGAGAGGTGGGAGGGAGGGGTTCACTGGGACTGAAAAACAACAGCAGGGGCTGGGCAGAAAGTGGTCCCTCTGATCGAAAGGCAGAGGCTTTTCTGACTGGAGAGTGGAGAGTTCTGGAGATGAGCGGGGGCTTGGGGAAGAGCAGAACCTTCACATTGTGGTGTTCTGTTCATGACACTGTATGCCCTTCTCTTTTTTGGGATATTCTCATTTTTCTTTTTCTTTTATCTGTAAAATACTCTGTAGGTGTCATTGTTCGATTCTTCTTGACCAAGACAGTGTTTATGGGATAATGGCCCACAGAGTCCTGTTCTCACTTCTATGTGGGCTATTTCTCTACTTTATTGAAATGCCCTCTCTACCCAAATGCCCTGTGTCCCTGGGACTCTCTGGCATGCATCTGAAGGGCAGCTATATCTCAGTCCTCATTATATTTCAAGGGCACTGAATTGTGCTTCGGGCCCTGGTGGTGTAGGGGGTAACCTGTTTGGCTGCAGGGAAGGTGGTTCAGACTTGTCCGTCTCCTTGAAGCAAGAGGAGGGGTTCAGCTCCCATGAAGACTTAGCATTTCAGAATCTCATAGGGACAGTTCTACTCTGTTCTAGAGGGCCACTGTGATTTTGAACTGATTTGTGGGCAGTGAATTTTATTTTGAATGGTCTTTAGCATGTAGTGATTTCTCCACCGCTAGTTTTAGTAAGAAGAGAGAATTCCAAGGAGGAGAACAGGGTCCCACAATGGACAGGTTTCTTGATTCTGGGGACAAATCTACTGTGGTCATTCCTCTCCTTCCTTCTCCTACCCCACCTTCCACATAAACCCACATGATTTTTATGTTAAAGTCTTCCAGAAGAATGGAAAATTTTGTAGACTCTCTGCATACTTGCCTTTCTTCATGATTTTCAATACAGTCCAGTAGTTCTTTGGCACATGTCTACCCAATCCGCTTGGGTTCTATAAGTCTTGAATTAATATTCATGAGCAGATGCTTTCCAGTCAAATCCAGTATGGTCTTCTATGGACATGTGGTAAATAAAGGGGGGGAAGGGTCCTCACAGAAGCAAGTTGGGAGTCTTTGTATAGGTAAGTTATCCAATGTGAAGGTCAGTGTTCAAATTGAAATTTACAAATTAAAAGTGACTGCATGTACTTTATCTCACTAATTTGTTCAATCCAAATGTTCCTTTGGGAATAGATAGTCTTTCAAACTACAGTTTGAGATATAGCTTGAAGATACTACTGGAAAAGTATGTCTAGCTGTGATACTGTTATCAGATCTGTTTTTGCTAGAAAGTATTTGTAAGTAGAAAAATCCTGGTCTTGAAGGGCAGTGGAGATATGAGGTGGCATAAAGAAGGAAAGGGGGGACATGAAGGGGGGAATGGCTGTATTTTGTCTTTGGCTGACAAGAATTTACATATATATATATATATACATATATATATCTCACATCACAGTATTCTTTGTGCTGATCCTGGCTGGAAGATAAAAACCCTGGAATATATCTACCATGATTCTTTAAAAAGTGAAAGCTCAAATTTTCAGTCAATTTCACAATTTAATTTGATTAATTTTGCCAAAGGCCTGCCTAGGAGTAAGAAGAGACAACTGTATTTGTCCTTAATTTACCCTTCTTTAGGGTGATTTTATTTCCTTTTATGAATGATTTTAAATGAATTGGCTAAACAATGCCTGTGACAGGTTAACTGCTACATCCATATTACAGATGAGAAAACTGAGGCACCTTGCCCATGGCTAAAGAAAATGATCGATTAGGGCTTTAAATTCAACCATTCTGACTCTCAGCTTCTTGTTAGCTTCTAATATATAATACTGCTCTCTTAATTTTTATGTCTATTATGCTTTGTGATACAGGAATAAGACGTTTTCATGAATTCCAATGGTATATGTGTGAGTATAGATATACATATATATATACACACATACCTATATATACCCATACATATATAATGTGTGTATTTGTCCTGAGACTCTTGAAATAGTATTTTATAGTTTTCCTTTTTGGAACACAGTGTGTCTTATTACAGATTTACTCATGTGTAGGCCTTAAAATCTCCTTAGTTTCCTTGCTCCAACTTTTTCACTATGTTATATTTCTTTACCTGCTACTTGCCCCAAGGTATCTTTTTACACACTGCTTTCACTTCCTAGGATTTTGGTTTCTTCTTCATCTAAATATGGGAAACACATCATTATCACTTGGGACACCTTAAAGTAGACTGCCCCCTTAGTGCCATGCTCTGACATCCTGATATGCCTTGTGTGGCTGGGACACCCTAAATTCCAAAAAGTCCTCCAAGAGTTTGAAGTATGCAGGTAAGATAGAAAAACATTGGTCTAAACAACTACTCATTCTGCATCTCACCTCCTTGGCACTGCTTTAAACTGCGTCAAGACATCATGCAGCTCTTCTAGAAAATCTCTATCCCAGTGGGATTTCACATTTATCCCAGTGTCTGGCTTCATGGCCATCTCCCCACCTAGGTAGGAGGCTCCTTGAGAGCCTGTCTGGTTTCATGTTCATGAAAAGACATGACTTTCTACTAGTTATGGTCTTGGAGACCCACAAGGGCAATGCCACCCTGTCCGATAGGGTCACTCTGACAAGCCGACTGGAGAGCAGTGTGTGAGAGTGTTCATCTCACGAGCACTGAGCCCACACTCAACAACCAAAAGTATTTGAATGAATGAAGGAACCCACGAGCAATATATTCCAGTATCTTCAAATGCCCTATAGACTCCAGGAGGAGAAGGTCCTCACAGTAGTTGCTTTTCTGAATGTATGAAGCCATGCGGTTCGTATATGAGGTGGCTTCAAAAAGTTGATGAAATGTGGTATTAAACGATAATGGATTTTTTCTAGGAGTGTTTTATAGTCCCCTTAAAAGTAGTTCATTGCCAACCACTATGATTTTCACATAACAAAATACAAAGAACTACACTTTTCCTTTATTGTCGTTAATATTAAGCAAACTCACATCCATTGCCATCAAGTAATTCTGACTCATAGTGATCATTAATATGAGAGATTTAGAAATATGTCAGATCCTATGCTTCCTGCCCACAAATTATCTCCATGAGATCATTTAAAATATTCCGTGAGCATATATTTGTATATTTGTAAAAGTTATGTGCATATTTGTGCTTACACATGTGCATACTATTGTATGCGGGGGCTTCAAAAAGTTCCTGGGAAAATGGAATGAAAAGAAAAGGGATCTTTTTGCCACAAATGCTTGGAAACTTCTTTATCATTCCAGGTGCTCCCCTTGACACTTGAGAAGCATCACTGAACAAAAGAATGAACATGCTGGCTTTTGCAGCGTCTGCATTCCAGAAGAAAGGGGCAGATAGTAGCCATTACTCTTTTTTAAGCAAAAGGGAAGATATTTATTGGAGCTCGTACAGGAAACCCTAGATGGGCCCAGCATATCCTACTGTGAAGGCAAGCCCAGGGAAAGAGTCACACCATTCATTGTACCCTCATGTCCCAGAGGGATTCCCCTTGAGCTGAGCCCCAAAGTCACAGGACTGGCTTGGGAGGAGGGAGACAGATAGTTATTCAACTTATTGAGTGATTTTATGGGACCTGGAATGGTACTCTTCTACTCCCTTTTCTATTGAGGTTTTTCTGTGTTTTATTTTGCTATTGTTGTTGTTTCAGTCTCTCTTTTTTTTTTAGTATATGTGCTGCCGAAGCGAGCACTCAGTCTCTCTTTTTTTGGTATGCTTTTTTCTATGGAATCCTGAAGAAGAAAATCTACTAGAGACAGACACTGGATTAATAGTTTCTTGGGCTTATGGCAGTGCATGTTGGGGGGCTGTCGGCGACAGGTCATTATAAGTACAAGAATGAAGAAAATGCTTTAAAATGGATTGTGGTGATGGCCATACAACTCTAACAAATGTTTAAGCCATTGAAATTTATAATATATGAATGATATATCATTAAAATGATTAATATGAAAAAAAGAAGTGAATAGATGGCAAAAAGAAATCAAATAAAGCACAGATCTAAGTATTTGTCTGAGTGGCTAAAGAAGAAGGAAAAGTAAAACTGAAGTGGACTTGGAGTCTTTGATGATTTACACGTTCATTTCAAACATAGAAAAAGAAAGAAAGAAAATAAAGTCAGTTCAGGGGGGTGCATTCCTTCCTTGGTGTTAGGATGGCAATTTTAAAGGTGTTGGTCAAGTATAGATGTAGGGGGAAAGAATATCCAAAATAAACAAGAGCTGGAGTAGAAAGCAAAGGGGCAAAGACATAATGCAGGACTGGTCTGCCTGCAGTACGTAGCAGAGCCCAATAGAGTTGTGAAACAATGAGTAGGGCAGAGTAATACAAGTTAGAGACCAGGAGTGACAGGAGCTGCAGAAGAAGATCTTGTAAGCTGTTGGAAGATCTTTGATTCTTACTGTGGGCCCCTAAGGAGACAAATTTGGATTTTTTTGGGGGGTGGCATCACTGCCTTCTGGTGGGAGTGGGAGGCCCAGCCTTGCTCCTAGAGAGCTGCTGCTGGATTTGAACCGCCAGCCCTGTGGGCCACAGTCTCGCACTCAACCACTACGCCATTGGGGCTGAGCCTCACAGCTTTGGATTTTGACCAGAGGACTAACATGAGATGATTGACGCATCAGCAGAATCCCTCTGAGACAGACTTATTAATGGAAAAGGTGCAAGAAGAGAAGGGGGAGAACCAGAAAGAGGATTATTGTAGCAATCTAGGCAGGATGTGATGATGGTTTAAATTCTGAATTTATTTTAGAAGTAGACTTAACTCTCATTATTGATTAGATTTAGGGAATGGGAGAAATTAACAGGAATTTCACATTCTATGAAGACTTTTGTCCTACGCAACTGGAGCAGGTTGTGGGTGGTGATAAGAAGGGGAGAGATGAAGAGCACAACCATGTGCATGCCAAATAGACATCCAAACAGTTAACACTGTCGCTGTTAGGTGCCACGTGGTCAGTTCCAGCCCATAGCAACCTTACGTACAATAGAATGAAACACTGCACAGTGCCGCACCAGCCTCACAATTGTTTATATTTGAGTTCATTGTCGCAGCCAGAGTGTCAGTCTATTTCCCTCAGGACCTTCCTAGAGAAGACAAGAGCTTGTCTGAACTTGTCTGAAGTTCATGGCCTAGCCTAGGAGGGCTAGGATTGTTGAGAATTTGTGATGGGTCCATGGTCTAAAGGCAAGGTGACCAAAGGGCACCCTGGGGAGGCGAAGTGAGGCAGAGTATATTGATTTGACCAGAATCTGACCAGATGAAGAGGTTTTTGAGTCTGTAAACCGGTGCATATTTTTGCTGACTCTATGGATAGCCTGTCTTGATTTCACATTGTGTATGAATGTGGGCTCACAAGGTTCAAACTGGAATCAAGACTCTTCACATCCAAAAATATGATTGTGTCCTCAGAGCACTAAGGTGGCTTAGTGGGCTGTATAGAAATTGGATACCCCAAATTGGGAGGATAAACACATGAAGTGACTAGTTCATCAACTTTCACGGGGAACTGTATATATTAGCAGGATTAAGGTATAGGTTTGACCTAACTGCAACTGTTAGGTATAGAATATTGTTGTGCTGTTTACTTAGAGACTATTATGTTTAAATGAGGGTTTGGCACATTTTGACTTGTATGCATTTTAATTTTATCCTACTATATACAGATATGATTTTATTATTTTGCTTGCAAATTATATATTGCTAAAGAGTTGCGCAAAAGTGTCAAGTTAACAAGGGGTATCTGTGGCAGTTGTCAACCTGTGAATGGGGTGCAGGTTAGCCTGTTAATCATGTTGCAGCTTGATGAACGCATTTGGAGGCACTACAGAGATAAATAGCTCACTGGAGGCCAGGTAGGCACACTCTCTCTGACTGACTGTCTGCAAGACATGCCTGTTAGCCATGTCTTGTGGGGACATGATGACAGCCAGGGTGCTAAAGATGGAGGAGCAAAGTAGAGACCCACGTCAGCACTGAGATGCTTCCACCACCACCGGATGCACAAGATTTTCCACCCACTAGCCTGTGATGATCCTGTTTTCATCATCATTGGATGAGTTGTGTGAGTCTGAAGAGGAATGTATATATTGGTATCAGGCACATGGGCTATTTAGCAGAATGGTGGACTGAATACCAGACTTAAGGGTTAATATCAGACTTATGGACAGGGTTAGGATGCTTATGTAATATACAATTACTCTTTGGTATAAAGTTCTCCCTTACACACATATGAGTGTCTATGAATTTGTTTCTCTAGTCAACCCTTAGTAACACAATCTTTGAACCTCAAACTCTAAAAAGAACTATTTAATATGTTAGCATCCACAATTTAGAGACAGCATTGTGCTGGTAGATACTGATATCAGGTAGTTCTGTTCTTCAGAAAAAGCTGATTCCCAATTGGTACAATCTAGCAACCAACCCTTTATGCTGTAACTCCTACCCAAACCCTTATGGTTGGAACAGAATTTCATAGTCAACTGGAATATGTCCTATCAACTGAATTCTGATCATTAGAACTGTGATATAGGAGTTAAATGTTGGTAGATGAGAGAGGCATTTTACTGAATCCTTAATGAGCTAATTCGAGGAGGAGGGCAAGAAAAGGGATCTTTTGATAAATGCTTAACAATGAGTTCTACAGGGAAAAAAAAGACTTTGACATGTAGTGTGTGCCAAGCTGTGTGGTATAAACACTCCTCTGATGAGACAATGGTAGAATTTTGCTTTGTATGTAGGACGCTTGGTCTGATTCCTGGCAAATGCCCCTCATTAATAACTACCACCCATCTATCAATGGAGACTTGCATGTTGCTATGACACAGAACTTGCATGTTTGCTGATGCTTCCACACTAAGATGGACTAAGAAAAAGGGCAGTGATCTGCTTCTGGAAATCAATCAGCAATCTAACCAATTAGAGGAATGGTGCAGGGCCAGGCAGCATTTTGTTCTGTTCTACAAGCTACAGTGATGTATTTGTTAAGGCTCTTCTAGCCATATTCTTTGTAACTCTTTCCAAACGTTCAAGTGCTACCATATAAATTGGGTGCATTTCTTCTTCACCTATTGGTGTGAGTAAATGAACGTGCAGGA
The DNA here is from genome assembly GCA_004026705.1 of Nesogale talazaci. Lineage (NCBI taxonomy): Eukaryota > Metazoa > Chordata > Mammalia > Afrosoricida > Tenrecidae > Nesogale > Nesogale talazaci. The sequence goes on along the minus strand of PVJH01041708.1, from coordinate 1,283 downwards.
AGATGTTGATAGATGACATGGTTTAATTGAGAATGATTGTTATCAGAGTCATTTGTAATTGCAAGGACTTGGAATTCAAGTGAGGGGTTGGTCCATTCTGCCACCTTGCTGGGTATGAAAGGAACTATCTTAGAAGCAGCAAGGGGGAAGGAGTGGGTCTCACTGTCATCGAGGAAGAAGAGCCAGAGTGGAGCATATTATTGGACCCCAAGGTTTGTGTACATTGTCTCTCCAACTGAGCTCTCTGTACTGCTGTGGGACTAATTTTCTATTGTATTCCTTTTTGCTGTATAAACTTATCCATATATATATGATTGAGTATATATGTTATATGTATGATTATATATACATTTCCTTGTTTTTGTGTCTCTAGAGAAACTTGCGTAACATAAAGAACTACAGTATGGGAGAGAGTGATGGGATTCCCAGTGCACAGAACTAGTCAATCTGAATGGCTTTGGGCAAGAGACCCGCTTGTGGAGTAGAGGGGCTCCAGGTACATAACTGGGAGAGCTAAGCAAAGTGCCACGAGACTGAGGCTTGTCAAAGAGTATTGCCCTTTGAACTGTTATTGGAAGTCCTAAAAAATGTGCACTATTGCTCAAGCAGGGCCAAGCCAATGATCAGAAAGAGACCTGTGTGAGGGTATGGCTGCGAAGGAACTGTCTTGACTGAAGAAGTAGGTCTTGAGCATAACTGATACTGAATTTATAACCTGCTACCTTCCCACATAAAGCAACCCAAGTGTAGACTGCAATTTCTATGTGGCCATTTCAATGAATACCAAACCTAGCTGAGCAGTAGAGAGTGCTGTGGTGGAGATGATTGGTGTCCAAATTGGTAAAGAAGGTAGCAGGCCGGAGAGCTGCCTCCCCACCGCCTCCTAGGAGTGAGCCAGCCTCAGCTAGCTAATGCTGATGATGACCATCCTCTCCTCTCTCCACGTTCTGCTTCCCAGGCACCAGGGAGGGTTAATTCAATGGCAGCCAAGAACAGTCATGTCATGGGATGGAAGTTTAGCATAGTTGAATGTAATCAACTTCAAGGTACCACTAGATAAGACACAAGCACATTGCCTCCAAGTCAGTGGGCATTCTCACTCATTCTCTGAGGTACCATTGCCTGAAGCAGCACAAAGTGGTACAGGGAATATGGTGTAAAAATTCCAGAGGGCCAAGATTTGCTTTTGATGTCCGTTCACAATTAGACATGTGGCTTTTGTTAAGTCACATTCTGGGAAACTTGATCGGGTGATGTTAACAGCTGGCCCTTTAAGGCTCCTG
>PVJH01041707.1:0-14558 GCA_004026705.1 Nesogale talazaci | reverse complement strand
CCCCCCCCCCCCCCCCCCCCGGGCTAGGTCGCAAGGGGTCCTCTCCTGCGGTGTCATTCAGCTGATTCACAAGGTTTGGCAGAAGGGACGCCATACGTTTTGTGTCCAATTCTTCAGTTGTCAAAATCTCTAATCTCTAAGTGCAGTTTTAACCTTAGAGTTCATTAGGCAGCCACTTAATGTCAAAACCACACATTCCTTAACTCTCTTTATTTGGTAGAAGACGAAAAAGAAATCGTTTTATCGGAGGCCCCTAAAGCTTTCAGAACAGTTCATAGATAGTTGTGTCAAAGATGTTGACATCATCTTTTCCAAAACATTTTCTCTATACTTGAGCCCTTGGTATCAGCTTCTCTTTCCCCCTCCCACCCTCTTGAGCCCTTGATAATTAATGAATTATTTTCACATTTTACATTATCCGGTCTCCTTTCACCCACATTTCTCTTGTTCATGCCCCCCAGGGGTGGGAGTTATAAAGAAATCATGGCGATAGGTACCCCTTTTCTCCCTCTTCTCCCCCCCATTTTCCCTCTACCCTCATGGAATCACTAGGAATCTATCTTTGAAGGTTCATCTGCTCAACAGGACATTCCAAAGCGCCCATTCGTTTCATCCATAGGAATAAAAAATTAAATGGAACTATGCTTGTAATATTTATTTTTTTCATTTAATAAAACTCGTTTTACTTTGGGTGGAATACTACATTTTATGCTCTTGTGCTTGTGACTTTAGTAAGTAAAGAAGAAAAGTGCCAAGCACCCAGAGTGACACGCTGCCATTCATTTCTCTTGTGCCCCAAATCCCCACGAGTTATTCACAGAGTGAATTGTGCAGCTCCTGAAAGTGTTCAAAGAGCTAAAAATATTATCCAAACAATTACAGTTAATTTAATTCAGTAAGTCTAGCAGAAGCAGAAAGGGGTCTTGAACAAGGAATGCATTATATTCAGAGAAGTCATCTAACTATTTCTAGTATCTCAGACATGTTGACTATTGTCTACTGGCCTCCCTCTGCAGGAATGAGGTTTGATTACAGTGAAGAAGATAGTTAAGGATAGACCACACTGCCTCTGATGGACAGATAAAAGGTGAGTGTTGCAAGTGAGGACACCAAGAAGCAAAATGGAAATACCTTAAATAGCAGTTTTATTCTTTTTGTCAACATTATTTAATATTTTTCATTAAATATTTTAAAACATAGAATCTAGTTTTGTGTACCTCTTATTGTTCTCATTTAAGAATTAGTTGTATGAAATAATAAGTTACCTTTTGGCATATATATATTTATTCTGAACACCAGGGCAGCAAATCATTGTTCAATTATTGGAATCACACCACTGATGACCTCCCCACCGAGAAGAAGCTTTAGCACTAGATGGGATGGATAATGAGTGGAGATGGAGACATGTGACAAGAATGGTCACATATTTCAGCAGAAAGGTTTATGACCTTCTGTGGTGCTGTGAGTTACCTGTTGGTCTGTGAACTGAGTGATCAGTGGCACCTTTCAGCTGCTTTCACAAAGACCAGAGGCATGGCCGTGATCTTTTCTAAAGACGCACAGGGTCAAAATCTCTACGGGGCTATTGTATTCTGCCCTGTAGGGTCACTATTAATGTCACTAATAAAGTCCAGGATGCCTGTCTCTGTTTCATCCAAATACAGTGACCAGTTCTGCGAGCACTTGACAGAAAGAAGCAGTGTGGTAAAGCCTTCCCCAAACTGCTTCAAAAACTCAGGGAAAGGCAAGCCAGTTGAGAGACTATTTAACAGGTTTGTTACAATGCACGGAGGACTTAAGCAATGGGACAAAAAAAAGCTTACTAGTTCACAGATATGGGAGGCATCCTGTCACTCCCTTAAGATCTTGGGCTCCATTCCTCATCTAAAGAGTTTGCTTGCCCAGGTGGCTTTGTTTATCCCAACTTGAATTAGAATTCTTAAGTCTACAAAGGAAGTTTTCTGAAAAGGAGAATTCTCATTCCCTCCTCTCCTCCCGCTACAAACTAACTCTTAGATCAGATCTTAAATTATGCCTCATGTCCAGCAGGCTAACTGTATTCTCTAGTGTATCACTATACTGATAGCAGTAGTTTGGGTTTGGTTTGCTTTGGGTCAGGGCACTTGATTACACGTGGCTTAGAGGTTGAGACGGAGCTGCAGGAAGAGCTTAGTTAGGGATGAAGAGGATATGCTTTATTGGCGGTAGTGAAGGACTTTGGGGAAGAGAAGGAACAGCAGAGAGAGAGAGAGAGAGAGAGAGAGAGAGAGAGAGAGAGAGAGAGAGAGAGAAGCATCTTGAGCTCCTGGGCAGTCTCGCGGCCCAAGAGTTAGGCCAGGGAAGCCGCATCCGGTATTGGGGCGGTGGGACATATATAGGGCTTGAGACAAGGATGTATTTACCAATAAGGGGATGAGGCTTTCTGAAGTTGCAGTTGCAGGGTCTGAGTCAGGATATGGTTTGTGAGAACACAGATCCACCTTCTGGCACACTGAGGGAAGAGGCTATACAGACTCCGCCCTGAGAGATAAGTTTTGTAAAGGGACTTTGCCCTTCGGGGAGATAAGCTTTGTGAAATGCCTGAAGAAGGGTCTACAAAGTTCACCAGGTTATTCATCTCTTTTCTAGTGAGGCTGACACAAAAGGGGTGCAAGGGGCTGCCCGGTCCACGGGGCTGTCCAGTCCAGGGAGCTGCCTGGTTCGACCCTGGCCCATACAGTGGCTTCTGGAATATTATGTCAGCAAACATTCTGTGGATATTTGCAAACTTTGCGAAAGCATTTGCAAAGGTTTTATTACCACATCCAATTCCCATGAACCCCCGAATCATCTTCACCTTCATCTTGAACTTAAGTTTGATGTGTTCCACTCGGACTGATGAATGTGTTCAACTCAAGCAACAGTTTTGGATTGATGAAATTGAGTTTTTCTCTGGATTCTTTGCACAGATGCAGTCTATTTGGTTCCTGTGTATTTCATTTAGGCTGGTCCGCCTGCAGAGTCATCATTTATGCTGATGAACAGTGGTATTTGTAATCAATAAATTGTTGATCCTCAGAGACAGGAGGTAGAATGGAAACAGAGGGAAAAGAGGCCCAGCAACCTAGCCTTCCCCCATCCCCACCAGGATGTCTGAACAGTTAACACAATGTTGAACTAAGGGCTTGGCCATCACTTGCTTACTTCCTTGCTTAGGCCTGTGCAAGACTCAGCTGTGGGCAGAACGTGATTAGAACCTGAATTCATCCGTTCAGTGCTCAGGAAGAAGAGTTAGCCAATGAAGCTATACAGTGCATGACCATTCAACAGTACAAAAATGTCTAGAGAGTGCCTTCTGTGGAAACTCAGTCGGATCCCTACCCACTGCACCAAGTGTTTTCATTTCTTCCCTAATAAATTTTGCTACTACTTGCTGTTTGTGGTCAGTGAATCTCTTCTTTGGATTATAAGACCAAGAATCCAGAGCAGATTCATTCTGACAGTAACATCTCGGGTCTCTTCTGGGATGTGTGGGGAAGAGAACGATTTCTCTCAAATTGTCTCCCCCAACTTAAGCTGCTTGTTACAGGTGGCATATGACCATACACTTGGAGGTCAACTGAAGTAGGTCAGGGTTATTCTCCCTAAGGGTTATCAGCCATCTAGAGCAATCAGACTGTATAGCCAGTCCCACCTTAAGTAGGGCCCACTCCTTTCTGATAAGGATTGTAGTAGACTACTTTCTTACAGGAGAGACAGGGAGGTCAAGCCCACTGAATAATGATCAAGGTTAGATTGTCGCATTGGGTTTAGGGTCCACCTTTCTTGTCACGTGTATACCCTTTGTCCCTCCCCTTCCTGTTATGTGTACACCCCGAGTACTCTGCCTCTGGGTAGACTTGAATCTTCAGTCTTTTAATTAGCACTGGCTTGGGACTCTGGGACAGGCAGAGTCCAAATTCTAAGCAATATCATTATTACATGTTGGTGGTGTTAGCTTGCTTCTTCAGGTAGATTTAGGTAACCTTCTAGGTTGGGACAAGATTGAAGACCAGACTAAGTGATTTGTATCTACTCTAATACCTTTCTTCAAATCCATCAAGTGATAGTTGGCCAGAGGAATTTGGCCATCTCTCTGGCTGAGTTAAAGTTAATAACACAATAGAGATGATGGAAATACAGTCATCAGAAACTGTAAGGACTGGAAAACTCACCAGGATTTGAGAACGAAAAACTGTCATAGAAATATTTTAAAACATTAAAAAATAAAATATAAATACCTTTCTGGAGAGCACATTTGGATCATGAAACATTTAATAATAAAGTAAAGGTCTTTGGCTTATGCCTACTACATTCCACAAAGAGAAAAGTGGGTTGTGGGCATTTAGCTGTCATTGTCAAGGTGTAATTTTTAAAATAGGGATTGAGCAGGTATCAAAAATTTACTCATTAATGAGTAAATGGGAGTCAGGAAGGTGGTAAAGTTTGTTCAAAAAAGACATATAGTCAGTGCTGTTAGATAGTCTATGTAAATGGTTAAGATTATAGGCAGCTAACCAAAAGGTTGGGATTTGGATCCAGACTTCTGAAGCTGGAGAGGCCACATGGGAACCCTTTCCAGTGATGAGTTGCTTCTGCCACCACTGGATGCCATTGATGGACCTGGAAACGAGGAACCATGGGGAAACCCCTGCCAGCTCTGGGATTCTGCATCCACTGGTCTGTGACTTTGGGAGTCGGAAGGAGACTTTATAGACTGGTATCGGGCATATGGGCTAATATCGGACTTATGACTTTGAACTGGACTGGGTTGGGCTGCTTTCTCAGTGTTCCATTCCTTTTGTATATAAACCATTCCCTTATATCCATATACGTGTCCATAAATTTGTTCCTCTAGTCTACAGTAACTAAACTTGTTACAAGAATTTATTCCATAGCATGGTTACTCTGGTCCTGCACATAAGGCAGCCAGCTCTCAGTGAAAGGAACCTTTGTGAACTAAGTAGACACTCCATCTGACCAGGTGATTAAAAAAATGGGCTCAAACATACTAACAAATGTGAGGTTGGTTCAGGACAGGGCGGTGCTTTTTTCTGTTGTTCATTGGGCTGTTAAGTTGGAGTTGCATTGATGGCACCTCACAATAACAGCATGAGACTAGATGGTAGTGATTTGAGTAATTATTAGAAATTAATTGCCTTTAGATACAGCCCTAAACAGACATATAAAGAAAATTATACCTGTGCATTTTAAATTGCTGGAAAAAAAAACTATGGAAACATTTTAAAGCAGCTAGCATTTTTGTTCTTTGATGCCTGATACCCGATTCCTTCCACACCTCATGGTTGCACAAGCTGGTGTGCTTCTTTCACAGTGGACTTTGTTGCTCCTGAGTTAGATGGCTGCTTGTTTACCTTCAAGTCTTTAAGACCCCCAAATGCTATCTTTTGATAGCCAGGCACCATCAGCTTTCTTCACCGCTCTTACTCATGCTTCCACCTGGCCTCAGCGTTCGTCTCAGGAAGGTGAGCACACAGTGGTATATTATTTTCCTCTTTGATGCCTGAGACTTGATCCTTTGATGCCTGAGACTTGATTGTGACCACATCCACCAGTGTGTTTCTTCCATGAGGGCGTGGCTGCTTCTCAGCTAGATGGCTATTTGTTTATCTTCAAGCTTTTAAGACCCCAGATGCTATATCTTTTGATAGCTGGGCGCCATCAACTTTCTTCACCACATTTACTTATGCACCTATCTGTCTTCAGTGATTATATCAGGCAGGTGAGCATCATGGAATATCAGTTTAATAGAACAAAGTGTTCTTGCATTGAGGGAGTACTTGAGTGGAGGCCCAAGGTCCATCTGCTACCTTAGTATAAATATATGTATATAGATTTATTCCCTCCTCATCATAAATAATTATATTTACATATGTACATGCCTGTATTTAAACCTCTATAAATGCCCTCTACCTCCTGGTTCTTTCCTCTATTTCCTTTTACTTTCCTCTTGTCCCACTATCGTGCTCAGACTTCATTTGGGTTTCAGTACTTTCTCTCAGTTGCATAGCCCTTTCTCAAGCTCTACCAGGCCTCCCTACCCTCCTTGCCACCGATTCTGGTCTATTTGTTGTTCCCCCATCCCTGAGTCTGTCCACACCACCCACCTTTCCCGCTGCCCTGGCCCCATGTCCTCCAGGAACCAGTCTTGTTCTCTCCTCCCAACTGTTCATTCAGGAATGCTCTCTTGTTGATTCACTCCTTTTGGGGGCTCAGACTGTCTTACTTCCTCACCATGTGACTCTCGACATATCCTCTATCTCTGTCTACTTCAGTAAGGAGACGGTATGACATGTCCTGTTGTCATGTGCCCAGTCCCCTCTGTGACCCATTAGCTTCCCATAAGGATGTCATCCTCTGAGCATCGTGGGCCAACGTGAGGAGCAGTCCAGCTCTCTCTCCGACCCCCCGCCCCCTGGCCTGTTCTAGCAACTAGCATTTTAAAGTGGTTTCAAACAGTTTGAAAGGAAAAACGAGGGCTGAGCCCCGATGGTGTAAGTGGTTGAGTGCGGGACTGCAGTCCGCGGGCTTGGCGGTTCAAATCCAGCAGCGGCACTCAGGAATGGCACTGGGTAGCGCCCACGACCACCAGGGTCAGTGATGCACCAAAAACCAACCCCCCCCCCCAAAAAAAAAAAGAAAGGAAAAACGATTAATGGTGTTTAATGGTGTCTACTTTGTGAGCTGAGAAAGTAGAGGTAATTTTTTGCTTGTTTGTTTTTCTTCATGATTTTCCAAACTTTAGCAGGGAGGAAAAAAGCTTCCTTACTATATCAACTTTCACATTTATGACTCTGTGGCGGTCATGTGCTTATGTAAATTTCATGATTGAGATGAAGGGGTGGATGGGCTGAGGCCCTGTGGCGAAGTGGTTGAGTGCAGGACTGGGGCCCACTGACTTGGCGGTTCAAATCCAGCAGCAGCAAAGCTGGGTAGCTCCCACAACCACCAGAAGGCAGTGATACCCCCCAAAATGTAACAAAAATGACATCGAGATGAAGGGGTGGAGTCTAACCTGTTAATCTGGAGATAGCCATTAAACAGCCAATGAGGCCTCCGTGTGGGCATGGCTTTCTCCTGAGATTTCTGGGAAATCTCATGATATTTCCCTCAAGAAGATGAGCAGCTATCTCCCCAGTTGTTGGAAGTTAGTCTCAGAGACGATGAATTATGGGCAAGACAAGATGGCAGTGTCTGAGGAACTGGAGGAGCCAGAGGAGAAGCCACACGGCCTTGCCCGGATGAAACCAGACCTCTGAAGCTGAAGAAGCCACTTGGAGTCCCCTGCCAGGGCTGAGTTGTTTCTACCACCACTGGATGCTGTTGATGGACTCTGAGCCCTGGAAGTGAGGAGCCATGGGGAGACTCCTGCTGGCGCCAGGACTCTGCACCCACTGACCTGTGACTTCATGAGTCGGAAGGAGACTTTATAGACTGATATCAGGCATATGGGCTAATATCGACTTATGACTTTGAACTGGACTGGGCTGGGATGCTTCCTCAATGTCCCATTCCTCTTCTATGTCAACCTTTTCCTTATGTGCATATGAATGTCTATGAATTTGTTTCCCTAGTTTACCCGGACTCACACAGACTCCATGACACTAATTGCATTTTTCCCATTTTTCCATTATCACAGTTTTTTTTCCCCAAGAAAAGCAATATCTTTCTTAGAAGAAATGAAACATAATTCAACAAATAAAACATTTAAGAAACATTTAGCAAGTGCTAGTCACTGAGTCTTCAATTTGAAGCAGGCCGATTCACCCTTCACTCTTTAGGCGCTGTCCATGTTAGGTGCAGCTCTGTAATTTCTGACCCATTGTGACCCTACGTACGTAGAACAAAACATTGCCTGTTTCTGTGCCATCATCACAGTTACCATATTTGGCTAGATTGTTGTAACCACTGTGCCAATTCCTGAGGGCCTTTCTCTTCACTCGGTCTCTCTACTTTACAATCACGATCCTTCACAATCCTTTCCAGGAATAGATTTCTCCTTCTACCTGTGCTTCCATGACAGATTTGTTTTGCAATCGATAGTACTTTGAATAGCCTGTGCCGACCCCATCACTCAAAATGCATCTATTTTTCTTTGGTGGTCTTTATTCAGTATCCAGCTTTCACATGCATGAGGTAATTGAAAATATCATGGATTGGGCCAGATACAACTTAGCCGTTAAAGTAATATCCATGCTCTTAAATACTTAAAGAGGTCTTGTGCGGCAGATTTATCTAATGCCTTATGGCTTTTGATTTCTTGACTGATACTTCAATAAGCCTTGATTGGGGACCCACACAGGATAAAAGTCTTGACAACTTCAGTCTTTTCTCCCGTCTTTTCTCTATTAGTTCAATTGTGAGTATTTTTGTTTTCTTTACAGCGAGTTGCAATTCATACCAAAGGCTGAAATCTTCATCAGCAAGTGCTTCAATTCCTCTCTCCTTTCAGCTATGAAGGTTGTATCATTTACATATCACAGGTTTTAATAAATCATCCAATCCTGATGTTGCATCCTTCTTCATATAGTCCAGATTCTTGGATTATTTTCTTAGAATACAGATTGAATGACTATGATGAGAGACTATAACCCTGACACACACACCTTTACCATCCCCCCACCCAAAGATTTCATTGGGATATAATTTACAGAATCATACAATTCAATAGCTTAATCACATCTAGAAACCATCCCTAATTTTAAACCACTCACATTTGTGTTAGTTCGGGTAGACTAGAGGAACACACATATGGATAAAAGGGACTGATTCATAGACACGCATATGGATATAACAAAAGGGTTTATATACAAAAGGAATGGAACACTGAGAAAGCAGCCCAACCCAGTCCAGTTCAAAGTCATAAGTTCGATATTAGCCCATATGCCCTATACCAGTCTATAATGTCTCCTTCCGACTCATGAAATCACAGGCCAGTGGGTGCAGAGTCCCGGCGCTGGTAGGAGTCTCCCCATGATTCCTCACTTCCAGGGCTCAGGGTCCATCAACAGCATCCAGTGGTGGCAAAAGTAACTCATCTCTGTCAGGGGTTCCCACATGGCCTCTCCAAATTCAGAGGTCTGGCTCCATTGGGGCAAAGCCATGTGGCTTCTCCTCCAGCTCCTCAGACGCTGCCATCTTGTCTTGTCCGTGATTCATCATCTCTGAAACTAACTCCCAACAACCAGGGAGATAGCTTCTCATCCTCACAAGGGAAATATGGCGAGAGTTCCCAGAAGTCTCAGGAGTAAGCCATGGCCACACGGATGTCTAATTGACTACACAATGGCTATCTCCAGATTAACAGGCTAGACTCCACCCCTACATCTCAGTCATGAAATTAACATAAGCACATAACCGCCACAGTATTTCCTCATTCTGTTTGAATGACTGCCATATGTAGTTTCTCCAAGAACACAATCACAGGTCTGGAATTTCCATTTGTTCCATTTTTTCTCAATGCTATCCAGAGTTTGTTATGATACACATGATTCAATGCTTTGCCTAATCAATAAAACACAAGCGCAAGTTTTCTGGAGTCTTCTGAGTTGTGCCAAGACTCATCTGGCACCAGCATTGGTATTCTTCATTTCACACCCTTTTCTAAATCAGATTTAATTTTCTGGTAGCTCCTCGTGGATGTAGTGTTACAGTTGTTGTTGAATGATTATCAGCAGAGCATTGCTTGCATATGATATTAATGACATTGTTCCATAATTTCTCCATATTGTTGGATTACTTTGATTTTGAATTAGTACAACTGTGGATCTCTTCCAGTCAACTGGTCAGATATCTGTCTGCCAGAATGCTTGGCAAAGGTGCACGAGTGCTTCCAGTGCTTTATCATCAGCTTGTTGAAACATTTCAATATGTATGCCATCAATTCCTGCAGCCTTTTTTTTCCCAGCTAACATTTGCAGTGAAGCTGCAACATCTTCCTTCATTTCCACTTGTTCTTGATCATATGAAATGGCTGAATCCTGAAATGGCTGAAAGCTGTATATGTTTTATCTTCTTTCGATGCTTCCTACATTGTGCAATATTTTTCCGCACAGAATCTTTGAAGAGGGCAACTCATGACTTGAATCTTCTAGGAAGATCCAAATGAGTGAAGGGTTGATCAAGGATTAAGGTGAAAATTCCAGCAAAAGGACACTAGAAGCTACCCTGTCGGCCGGAAGCCACCTGAAATTACAAGGCTCTAGAAAAGGACGTAAATAAGTGAACATTTGCTTTTTTTTTGATAATGTCCACCATGTTCTAGGTCAGGAGTCAGCAAACTCTTGTGACCAAAGGGCAATCCTGTTCCTCCTACCAACTTTAAAATCACACAATAACCTTTAATATGTTTTCCTGAACAAATGGACCTTCAAATGTTTTCGATGTGACTTCAGAGCCACACGTTCACACTGAAAGAGCCGCATCTGGTTTTCGAACCACTGTTTGCCCGTCACTGCTCAAGGTAAAGGTGCCCTCCTTGAAACTTTTCAATAATTGTTCTCAAAATGATAATAAAAACACAAAGTTCATTCCCCCCAAGCAGCATATTTTGTTTTTGTGTAACTTTCCAGAGCAAATAAGTTTGTTTTTTTTTTTGGGGGGGGGGGAGCAGTTTGGGCATCACTGCCCTGGTGGTGGGAGTAGGAGGTCCAGTCTTGCTCCTGGAGAGCTCCTGCTGAATTTGAATTTCCAACGCAGTGGGCCGCGGTCCCACATACAAACACTACACTACCAGGGCTCAGCCCGAATAAGTTTATACCTTGTTGATATTCTTCATATATCAATAAAGCTTTATCTACCTTTACATTACCTATGCGTTTTAGATAAAAAATGTCTCTGAAGCATCCTTTCATTGCAGTTGAGCCACTTAGTCTCAAGCTGGTACTTCAGAAGACAAAGTATTAAACTGAAATGGGCAACTGGCTAGAGTTAGAAAACAGAAACAAGGAGATTCTGCTCAGCATATATCAAGCTGAAATAAATGAATTAAAAATAAAGTCTCAAGGACAGTTCCAATTATTCTTTGTGATGCACTATCCCTTGGTTGAATGGTACCTCTGGATGATGACTGCAGACTATTCACATTTAAGCACCTGGATGTATTACATCAAAAGAAGGTTAGAAATATGAACAAAGCTCTTTGATCTCAGTTGCAGAAACATGATTTTTCAGAAAATGTCATAATAAGGTATAAACCTTGTCCCTCCTCTGTGGCTTCAAGGTCTACCATCTACAGAAATCCACCTGTGGCAAATGTGGCTACCATGCCAAGTGCAAGAGAAAGTATACCCGGAGTGCCAAGGCTAAAAGATGAAAGATGACCAGTACTGGTCTAATAAGACACCTAAAAATTGTATACTGCAGATTCAGGACGACTTACTATATCAGAAGGTGCTTGCCTTCTGCTAGAGTTGGATCTGGCATTTGGCTCAGTGAGCTCTGGTTCTTTGGACTTGATCCAACAGTGTGCCCATTCCAGGGGCCTTCGGGCGCCTATCATCTGCCTACCAACCTTGGATTCGTTTGCCTCTCCAATCACCAACTTGACCTGAGAACCTTGGATTCACCAACCTCTCAAATGTGTGGGGTTCCTGCTGATTGGAGGTCTAGAGCCCTGTAAGCTATGTAAATCAGGAGAAACTCACCACTTATGGCTTGTACTTGCAGTTGCACTGACCCTACCCCCATCTATAACTATATCTGGCATTTTCGTGCTAGAAATTTTTCTCTCAAAATATATGTGTACATCCGATCTATCTATGGTATGTAGATAGATGAAGAAATAGCTATACATAGATATATAATTACAGCAATCTATCCCTTGACCTTAAGATTTTAGGTAAGATTCCACTTATGTTCTAGTCCTTAGCATCTGGTCTCTTGACTTGGCTCCTCCCATTTTCAGTTGCTCTAGCAGGTAAAGACCTCCAAGGGGCTTGGAATAGTTCCTAAAGGCTGTGCTGGCCCTTCTTGTGGCCCCAGCCCAAGTTTTTGTAAACAGAGAGGATCTACTCTGCGTTACCTGCTGAGGCCATGGAAGCATAACATTGATGGAAGGTGCCCTCGAGTCTATCCTGACCCATAGCATCCCGTGCACAATAGCAGAAAACACTGCCCAGTTCTGTGGCTTCCTCACAATGGCTCCTATGTTTGAGTCCCTTGTTGCAGCCACTGTATCAATCCATCTCCTTGGGGGGCTGCCTTTTATGGCTGCCCTCTTTATTTATTTATTTATTTATTTGGCATCACTGCCCTCTGGCGGGAGTGGGAGGCCAGCCTTCCTCCTGGAGTGCTGCTGCTGGATTTGAACCTCCAAGCCAGTGGACCACAGTCCTGCACACTGGGGCTCAGCCATGGCTGCCCTATTTTACCACAATATCACACACACACACACACACACACACACACACACACACAAAACACATAGAGCAAAATGACAGCAATAAAACCATACCTATCAAGAACAATACTGAGTGTAAATGGACTAAATTCACCAGTTATGAGACAGACACTAAAAGAATGGATAGAAAAACATGAGCCACTAAAATGCTACTTACGGGCTGAGCCCCGGTGGCATAGTGGTTGTGCGTGGGACTGCGGCCCACTGGGTTGGAGGTTCAATTCCAGCTCCCAGGAGCAAAGGCTGGGCCTCCTACTCCCACCACCTGAGGGCAGTGACCCTTAAAAAAAAAATGCTACTTACAAGAAACACACCTTTGGTGAAAAGATAAAAGTATACTAAAAATCAAAGGATGGGGGGCGGGGAATCAAGTTAGTGGTAGTCAAATGAAATCAGGAGTAGCAATATTATTAATTTATGATGAAATAGACAGCAAAGTAAAAATCATCATGAGAGACAAAGAAGTCCACAAGTGAACAATGTAACCATAATAAACATTTGTTATTAATGCTCAAAATACATTTATCAAATTCATACAGAATTGAAGAAACCAATAGACCATGATATGACAATAGTAGGAGACTTTAATGCATCACTTGGAGCAAAGGCAGATCAACTAGACAGCAAACCAACAAAGAAACAACACAACAAACTTGAACTATTAAACATATGCAGAACACTTCACCCAACAGGATCCACTATGCGTTGTTCCAGGGCACATGGAATGTACTGCAGAATAGATCGTGTGTTAGGACATAAAACACGCATCAATAATTTTTAAAACATCAGGATATAAAAATAAACTTTTAAAGATCACAATGGTATTGACTAAAAAAAGTAGTAATAATTCCATGGAAACTGAACAACACTTTATTTAAATAAAGAAATAATGCGCTTAATTTTAAAAATTCCTTTAAAACAAAAGAATGAAAATACAACATATTAAAATATCGGCAATACAGCACTTTACTCAAGAAGGCAATTTATAGCAATATGTGCCCATATCAAAAAGGGAGAAAGACACCTTAACCACATAACCTACAACATGCTTATAGACAGCAAAACAAAACTCTTGGCATTAGAAGAAATAATAAAGATTACAGCAGAAGTAAATGAATCTGAAAACTTTTAAAGATCAACAAGACAAAAAGCTAGTTCTTCAGCTGAGTCCCGATGTTGTAGTGGTTGTGTGCAGGACTGCGGCCCACAGGGTTGACGGTTCAAATCCAGCAGCAGCTCAGGAGCCCAGGAGCAAGGCTGGGCTTCCTACTCCCACCAGGACAGAGATGCGGGGGCTGAGGGAAGCTAATTCTTCAAAAGTGTAGCACTCCAGCCAGCTGGGATGCATGGAATGAGACACCACATTGAGTCGTGAGGGGAAGAGAGACTTCAGAAAGAGAAAGCCCTTCTTTATTCACATGCCAAAGGAGAAGGCTTACAGAATTTCAAATATGAGAAATATACTAGGGCACAACTTCCAAATCAGGATGTTCTCAAACTATCAAATGTTCTTGAAGGTAAACACAGTCATAAACACATCCCGTCCTGAGAATTTTCCTCTTGTTTACAACAAGCAATCTCCTCTTGACTCAGTGTTTGTGCAAAGTTCCAAAGTTTTTACTCCCAAGTAACCTTCCCAGTAGGAACAGGGCGAGGCTTCCCTGTACCAAAGGATGAAGAAGAAACCACTGGCAAACATAACAAAGAAAATGAAGAAAAACTCAATTATTATAAATGAGAAATGAAGCATCATAAAAAAACTGAAATGAAAAATTGTATTCCAACAAATTTGAAAACCCAAAGGAAATGGACAAATTTCCAAAAACACATTGCCTACATAAATAAACACAGAATGATGCTGAAAACCTGAACAGACCTATACCTGGTCATTAAAATACTCTCAACTCCAAAACATTCAGAATTAGATGATTTAATTGGGGAATTCGACCAAGCATTCAGTGAAGAGTTAACACCAACCCTACATAAATTCAGCACATTTCCTATTTCGATTTCTCCTTCTTTCCCAATCCTTCTGAGCTTTGTCCTTGGGTCAATGCTGCCCTTTTGATCTCCAATGGTTAATTGTTCTAAGGTATGAAGACATCAATATTTTTATTAT
>PVJH01041706.1:0-14780 GCA_004026705.1 Nesogale talazaci | reverse complement strand
ACTAGTCACAATGTGCCTATGAATATAAATACACACATAGACACATGTCTATAGTAATAAGAATATATGTGAATACATTTATAAATATATATAATGAGGTCTCAATAGGAAAAATTACTGACTCTCTTCTCTTGAGACTATGTGGTTCAATCAGAGCCACACTGACCCCTTCCATAGAAGTTTGTACTACAGAGGACAACACTTAACCTACTTGTTGCAGAGAGGTGTCGGCATGTCACGCCCACTTAGAAGCCAGTCAGTAAGGAAAAAGAGAGGCAGTCTTGACCCCATACTGGCACAGCACACCTGGAGGACGACATCCCTGCACTGAACTGTTAAGACACAGAGAGGCCTGCAGGACTAACAACAGCCCAAGACATGATGTCCCCTTACTGGAGCACACTGTGACAGAGGATAGTACTGGGGGCACAAGACAGGAATTTAGTCTGGTCTGAACACCCCACAATGGAGTGAACCAAGAAAGGAATGTAACAGATCAGCATTGGGAGCAAAACAAAGTGGGGGAGATCCTGAGGCGCCCGAACAAACAAAACAATATTGTTGAGAATGAGGGGGGTCAGAATAAAGACCAAACACCCATTTGTAGATGATGGGGTATCTCCTCACAGAAGAGTCACAAGGAAGGGATGAGTCAACCAGTGCTATACAGCACTGATGAAGCACATAATATTTCTCTGATTCCTTGAGGCTTCCTCTCCCATAACCTCCCTAACCTGGGTCCTTCCTTCCACTGCAGGCTAGACCAGAACATGTGTACAGGTACAGATAAGCAATAAGAGCTCATGACACATGGAATCCAGGGACAAGAATGGGAATAGTGATACCAGAAGGGGAAGGGGAAGGGGAAGATAGGGTGGAGGAGGGAGAGGGAACTGATTGCAATGATTGACACATAACACTCCCCTGCCTGCAGGGAATGAACAACAGAAAATATGGGGGAAGGGAGACCGTGGTAGGTGTAAGATATGAAAATAATAATAAATTAAAATTTATCAATGGGTCATGAGGATGGGGGGAGGGAGAGAAAAAAAGAGGAGCTGATACTAAGAACTCAATAGAAAGTAAATGTTTAGAAAATAATGATAGCAGCATATGTACAAATATGATTGATACAATTGATATATAGATTATTCTAAGAGCTGTTTGAATCCCCAATAAAATGATCTTTTAATAATAAAACAAAACAAAGCCCACATCCACAAAAACTTCACAGCCCCATCCAGATCAAGTCCATACATTAGTCCATAAATATGATATTAGCCCATTAATTCCTCTTCAGATGCATGCAGCACATGCAATGGTGTTGAATGCAGAAAGATCAAAGGCCAGTTGGTGGAAAGTTCTGTGGCTCCAATGGCATCACTAGGGATCTGGCTGCCATCAGCACAACTCCATTTGGCCTGTCAACAGGAATGTGTAGCAGAGAGAGTGTGTCCCACCTCCAGGGAAGAAGAGAACTCTCAGAATTCTTATAAGAAGGCCATACCCAGTAGGAGGGGTAACCAGGCTGTGACCTAGTTGACAGGCTAGATTCCACCCCTTCATTCTTATATCACATTGACATGAAATTGTACAACTATCACACCTTCATTATGTAGGAAACTCTCATAAATGCGGTTTGCAACTTTTTCAAGTTGAACCATATAGAACACAAGTTCCACTTTTAGAGACAGATTATTTTTCTTCAACAAGCAAGCTCTGTCTTAGAAGCACATACAGAATACTTCTTAGGGATGATGATGGCTAGATGAAGACAGTACTTTGGAAATATTGTCAGAAGAAACTAGTCACTGAAAAAGGATATTTTACTTGGTAAAGTAGAAGATTAGCAAAAAAAAAAAAAAAAAAGACAAAGACTATCACCAAGATGAGCCGACCCAGTGGTTGTAATAATGGACTCAAAAATAAAGTTTCGAAGATGACAAAGGACCAGACAATGTTTTGTTCTGTGTTCACAGGGTGCTTTGAGCCTTAACTAACTCAAGGGCATCTAACAACAACGACTGCAGCAGCAGCAACAACAACAAAAATAAAAACAACTTCTTCATTCCAATTGAGTAGCCGATTAGGAAGAACTTTGCTGAGCATATCTCAGGACTCATAAAGGGCCCCATGGATGGAGAGTCTTTAAAAGAAATGAAAGATGAGCTGAGATTTTTGGAAAACTGAATTCTGTGAGTACCAAAGAAAAATACTGGGATTGTTTTATTAATAAATCTCATTTTGAAGAAAGTGAGGTAAAAGAAGCCATTATGAAAAAGCAATTGTGGGCACTGATGAAAAGCTAAGAGAAGAGAAAATCAATAATCCCTCGTGTGTTGCTCTGAACACCATTTTCTGTGGTCAGGAGTCCATGTGTGTGTGTGTACATGCTAGTGCTACAGGGTGAAGGTTGGAACTGAGCAGACATGGCAGCAGATAGATAGGCATAATACTTGCCAAAATGAGTGTAACTAAAATAATTCTGCTAAGAAGCGGAAGTCGCTGGTGACTTTACACTCAGCTATACCAGAAAGGTTGGAGGCTTAAGCCTACCTGAAGATGTCTTGGAAGAAAATCTGAATAATATACTGCAATCAGTCATTGAGAACTATAGGCAGAAAAGTTGAACTCTGACACATACCGGGTCACCATATACCTGAATTAGCTCAATATTCACTGGTTGGCTAAGGGCATGAATGCTGGGGATAGGAGGTGGTGGCTTTGCTCTGAAGGGGAAATGGCAGGAACAGGGCCTTAAGCTTCAGCCTTAGGACAGAGAGGAAAAAGAACAGACTGGGAAAATGTGTTGGTGAGTGAAGATGCAGAGGAGCTGGCTGGTGAGGAGGTGAGATGTTCAGGCAGCAGATAGATATGTGCCCAGTGCACTGCAGCAGTGACTGCTGGGAAGGGTGGGTGATGGTTTCTTTCCTGCAGTAGGACTGTCATTTTTGTTAGTTGCCATGCCACTGGGTACATCCTGAGAACAATTCCATAGGATTTTTAAGGCTGTTATTTTGGAAGCAGATAGTCTTCTGAACCAATTCTGGGTGGATTGTACGACCAAACTTGCAGCTGGTAATTGAGTGCTTAGCTGTGTCACCTGGGCACTCCTTTAGTGGATCTAAGGGAGGGATTTTTGGATAGTTTCAGGATCAGTCATTGTCAGCTGCTCTCAACTCACGACAATCCCATTACAAGAGGACAAAAAGCTATTCAGTCCTGTGCCATACAGAAAGTGGATCACAGGCCTGACCCTGGGCTGATTTGCAGAACTAGATCACCAGATACTTCTTCTCTAGTCTTAGTCTGGAAGTTTCAGAGCAACCTGTTCCACATCATAGCAAGATGTCTCCTCTGACCACACGTGGTAGTTTCATGTGAGATGCATTGGCTGGAAATTGAGCTTGGAGATTTTTACCACTAAAACACCACACTTCCAAAACAATTAGCGAAAGCATATTTAAATAGGGCCAGATTCATCAATCCTCAACACCTTTCAAACTGTACATCAGTCAATAGTTTCCAAAGGTGACAACAACACTCTATCCCATCCGTATTACATGAGGAGGTCCTGGATAGAGTGGAAGAAAAAGGTAGAATAAAACTCAAAGTCATAAAAGAGACCAGGATCACTGGTTGGGTGAAGGCTGCTGTGACAACTCTAAAACTAAGTTATCCTCTGTAGGTCTAGAACTGAATTTATCCCTGCGGCTCAATTTTTAGCCAACCAATAGTATCAAGGAAGCTATAACCCTAGGATGATATGAATAGATTAGAATAGCAACCCTTTTGCGATCAAGGGAGCAGCGATATCCCATGAACAAAGTTCATAAAGGCTGGGAGAGACTGAGGATTGGAGGCAGAGACACACAGAAAGTAGGTAGGATGAATTGCATCGAGTGGATTGCAATGAATTAGATGATGCAAAATGTATATGTATCATTGAACATAAAAGAAATGATCTGCCCTTAAACACCATTTTCCATCCCATATGCTCTAGAACCTTGCCTCATGCCCACGAGGAGGAATAGTCTAATTCTCTTCCCCTTGAGTCTGGGAGGGCTGACTATTCCCTAGTACATAATAAAAGAGACAACAGAGATGCTTATGGTTTCAAGTTTAGGGATAGAAAGCAATGTAGCTTTCACATCATTTGGTAGATTTGTTCTAGAGCTGGTGTCACCATCTTAGCAGTTCAACTGCCCGGTTGCTGCTATATTATTGAAGGTTCAAAATATCCCAGTTGTTGACATCATATTTATAAGCCCTGAGACTACATGAACAAAGAGATGCCAGGCTAGTCACCTGATGCTCCATTCCTCACCCCACTGCATGCATGCACGCACACACACGCATGTGCATAATATTCTAGATCCAGCCATGATCTGATCCTAGCTGAGCCCAAACCACCCAATCAAATTCTTCCTGAATTCTTGATGCCTAGACTGTGAGCAATGATAAAACGATTGCATTCTAAGTGTTTTAGGGAACTTCACTTAGTGACCGGAGCAACTTGGAAGGTTTTTCCCGAGGGTGCAAGGATCTTGGACTCCATAAGCTGTCACTGACTACCCAACACTGCCACCAGCAAGCCCTGCTCTCTGCATTTCCCTCCACTCAGAGCTTTGGTTTCCGTGTCCCAGGCTCCCGTTCTTCAGGAAGCTTCCACCTTCTCATCTTTGATTATGTAGAACGTGTCAGGTCTCAGCACTTATTCCCTCCCTTGAGAATTTTACTCCATCCCATTCTCTCAATAATAAGCATCTCCAAGAACCAGAACAGACCCATCCCCTAAGGGATTGGGCTTGTACCCTAGTTACCGTGATGAGTTGTTTCATACAAGAAGAAGCATACTTTGCTCATTCATCTTGAACTGCTCTTTTATAAACTTATTTGTTTCATCTACTCTAGCCATAAATTTGTATGGGTTAATTGAGGGGTGAATGAGTGGATGAGGGATAAATGGACGGAAAACACTTGGAAATATGAAACGGGATTAGAAAAATTCTCAAATAGGCACTGCCATTTATATTGCAATACACTTTCTGTGGAAATCAAAAAACTGATTTCCACTCTTTTAAAAATAGTTTCCAAGTAGAAATTGGCCACTACATTTTCTCCTGAGATATGAAATGTATAATGATTGCTTTGTACTACTTCAATTTATTCAAAATATTACTGACATAGAAGTAAAATTTCTGTATACAATTGTTTTGTGGATCTTCTTTCCTCTATAAGCTTAAGTAGATTCTGTAAAACTTAAATTCATGTCCTTTTCTTTTCACATAGATTGGTTTCACATTATGAAAACAACCCGACTCTTTGTGGCCTTTACAATTGAACAGAGTGTGTGAAGACTTTAAGTAAGGAGTAACCTCAAAAGGGGAACAAATAACAAGTCAAGATGTGGGACACTGCAAGTCGATGCAGTCAATAATGGTGGCATTGTTGACCACCAATCACTCAACAAGATTACAGGACCAGCGGAAGCAGGAAATTATCCACCTGCCCACATAATTGCACCAATTGCTATACTCAGTTAATAGACCATAAAAAGAAAATCAATCCAAGAGAAGCATAAAGAGATACATGGGAGTTATTATTGGTCTTCATTCCTGGCCACATTTGAGCATATTTCTCAATGAAAGAAGGATGACATTTCTAATGAATTATTCTGTCCATCTTCTGAATTATCCGTTTTTGTGCAGTACACCTATTGTGGATGCTCCATCCCTATGCCCCCCACCACACACATCCTAGACTTTCTGTATTTTTAATTTCATGACACTGTGCCCTGAGTCTCTACCAGGGTGACAAGTGGCAGAAAAACACCCAGGAGAGTGTTAGACTCCTCATGGAGACATGTCCCCTGTCTCATTGAGTCCTCACTCCCACTCTCTGCACTGGTGCTGTAGTGGGTTCTGCGTTGGGCTGCTAGTCTCAAGGCCAGAAACCCACCAGTTGCTCAGTAGAAGAAAGGTGAGACTTTTGTTTCTGTAAAGATTTACAGTTTCAGAAACCCGAAGGAGCAGTTCTGTTTCATCGTGTTACTATGAGTTGGTATTAACTTGATGGCAGTGGGTTTGCCATACTATACCATCACTTTTCTGCTTGTTTGTCATACTGTGTGGCTGTGTGCTACTTTGATGCTGGGAGCTATGCTACCAGTCTTTCAATACTGGTACTGGGACACTCATGGTGGACAGGCTTTATCAGAGCTTCCAGGTTGAGACAGACTAAGACAGAAAAGAGGCCTGACAATCTGCTTTCAACAATTAGCCTAAGTGTTTCATATTTCAGCAGGACATTGTCTAATACAAACCAGTGAGATGAGTTCTCTAGGTTGGAAGGCACTGTACACTGCCCCCCTAATAAAGAGTTCAAATACACCAATGATCATGAGCATGGCAGAGGGCTGGGCAGCTTTCCATTCTGTTACACAGAAGGTTCCCATGAGTTGGCAAGAATAAGAATACTGTTTGAAGACGTTTCTGTTGCTACCTCTGTTCTATAGAGGAGAAATCTGAAGTTCAGGGAAATTAAGGTTGTACAAATAGTGAGAGTCCCAATTCAGGTCTGTCTGTGTGAATATGAAGATTTGCTTTTTCTACTGAACAAATACATGATTTCTTCTCTAAAAGATTTCATGCCAGATGTGTTTTGAAATTCAGATGGGAATATAATGGTAAAAGGATGCATATTCCATATATTACTTAATACTCCCAGTGGGCTTTGGAACAGCACCCTGTAATCAAGCCCATTAATATTTTAACAGTATGAACATTCTAGCTCAACGGGATAAATATATAGCAAAAGTGGCTCCGTGTTTTGAATTCCAAATAATTTTGCACCTATCTTATCTTTTTTTTGAACTCTTCAGAGCTTTTGAATGTTATAATTTTGGATAAGGGATTGTGAACTTGTATTTCATGGACCTCCCAGGACAGAGTTTATATACTTTTGTCTTTTTTCAGGCAACTGATGTGGAGAAAACGAGAGTTGAAAAAAAAAGTGAATACTTGATATGATTAATCAATAGACAAATGTGTGACCCTGGCATTAACAAGACAGAAATGGCTTTGAGGACAAATTGGTATCAGAACTGTAATATTCTTGGACTCAATGTTGCTGTACTGAACAAATCTCATGTAGAACACATGAAACTATAATTCTCAACTGCAGTACATGCAGGCTAGCCTCTGGGACCGCCCATGAAACTAGACTCTGTTTTACTTTTCAGCCCCCATCTTTCAGCTCTTTCCCCTGAGGATGGATGGGGGTATCATGGAAGCACTGGTATTTGTTCAGAGTAATTGGACAGACCCTTTCAAGAAAGGATTAGTGTAGATAAAATGGAATTTTCAAGTGAAGGGCCAGGTTCTCATCCTGGAATATCTGTGATTTATTTGCTAGGCATATTTTTAGCCACTGTCTCATTATTTTGTAGTTCTCTATTTTACTAGATAATCTGATAATTTATATTGCACCTATATCCCCCTCTCACTTCTCCAGGGCATGCTCTCTCTCTTCATAGTAAAAGGGTTTATTTATTTTCAAACATTTTAATGGGGGCTCATACAACTCCCATCACAATCCATACATCCATCCATTGTATGCAAAACACATTTGTACACTTGTTTTCATCATCATTCTCAAAAGATTTTCTTTCCATTTTAAGCCCCTGGTATCAGTTCCTATTCCCCCCATCCCCTGCTCCCCTGATCCTTGATAATTTGTAAATTATTATTATTTTGTCATATCCTACACTGTCTGTTATCTCCCTTTACCTACTTCCCTATTGTCCATACCCCAGGGAGGAGACCATATGTAGTTCTTTATAATCAGTTTCTCCATTCTATACCACCTTCCTTCTACGCTCACAGTATCACCACTCTCACCACTGATCCTGAAGGGATCATCATGTGTCCTGGATTTCCCATGTTTTCAGTTCCTGTCTGTGCCAATGGACATCCTTTGGTCTAGCCGGATTTGTAAGATAGAATTGGAATCATGATAGTGGGGGGAGGGGCGGGGTGACAGAAGTATTTAAGAAGTAGAAGAAAGTTGCATATTTCATCATTGCTACACTGTACCCTGATAGGTTTGTCTTCTCCCTGTGACTCTTCTGTAAGGGGATGTCGCTTCACCAACTGATGGTCTTTGGAGCCCCAATCTGTACTTCTCCTCATTTATAATAATATAATTTTTAGTTCTTTGATGCCTGATACCTGTTCCCTTTGACACCTCGTGGTGTGCTCCTTTCATATGGACTTTGTTGCTTCTGAGCTAGATGGCCGCTTGTGTACCTTCAAACCTTTAAGACCCCAGATGCTATACCTTTCGATAGCCAGGCACCATCAGCTTTCTTCACCACATTTGCTTATGCACACATTTGTCATCAGCGATCATATCAGGAAGGTGGGGATGTAATAATATGATTTTTAGTTCTTCAGTGCCTCATAACTGATTCCTTTGACACCTGTAGTCACACAGGCTGGTGTACTTTTTCCATGTGGGTTTTGTTGTTTCTTAGCTAGATGGCTGCTTGTTTGCTTTCAAGCTTTTAAGACCACAGACGTTATATTTTTTGATAGTCCCAGGATTCTCTTGAAGGAGCCATTTGACCACCTTGAAATCACTACTAATTCATTTAAGATGAGGTAATCAAATTTTTCTCTTTTGGATTTTAATTACAAGATACTAAAGCAGAATGATATGCTATTATCGACTCTGATTTTATATGGCTATACAGAGATAAGCCAGAGCCATGACCTTGCATTCCTCTTATGCTGGCATATTGCGTTGTCATTAGGTGCCTTTGAGTTGGTTCTATTCCATAGCAATCACATACCCAACAGAATGAAACACTGCCCAGGTCTTTGCCATCCTCACAATGTTCCTATTTTTGAGGCCATTATTGTAGTCATGGTGTCAATCAATTTCATTAAGGGCCTTCCTCTTTTCAATGCCCCTCTATTTTATCAAACATGATGTCTTTCTCCAGGAACTGATCTCTCCTGACAACATGTCCAAAGTATGTAAGAAGAACTCTGATCATCCTTGCCTCTAAGGAGTAGTCTAGACTTATTTCTACAGATACAGATTTGTTTGTCCCTTTCTGTTATTCTCCGCTTTCAACCAAGTTCCACCTGGCAACAGCAGTGATATTCCCTTTTCCATGTACTTTTCTGAATCTGGTCTGAATCTCTGACAGCTCCTTGTCAATGTGCTGCTGCAACCACTGTTGGTTTATCTTTAGCAAAATTTTACTTGTATGTGATATCATTGATGCTGTATTATAATTTGCATATTCTATTGAGTTGTCTTTCTTCAGAATAGGCATAAATATGGATCACGTTTAGTAACTTGGTCAAGTAGTTGTCATACAAATTTCCTGGCATAGATGAGTAAGTGCTTCCAGTGCTTTATCAGTTTGCTGAAACATTTTAATTGATCTCCCATCAATTACTGGGTCTTTGCTTTTGCTTGATGCTCTCAAGTAGCTTGAACTCCTTCCATCAGTACCATTGGTCTCTGCTAATATGCTACCTTCTGAAATGAGAGAATCCTGACTAGTACCTTTTGGTACAGTGACTCTGTGTATTCTTTCTATCTTCTTTTGATGCTTCTTGAATCATTCAATATTCTGCCAATGGAATCTTTCAATATTATAACTCAAGACTTGAAGCTTTCGCCAGTTCTTTCCACATTTTACAGGAACAGAACTCAAGAGTAGACTGATCCTTATAGTATAGATGACAAGCAGATTCATAGAGCAAGAGCAAGGGTGAGCAAGTGAGAACAAGCAAGAAGAAACAGAGAGGAGGAAAGAAACAGAGAGGAGGTGGAGAGATTGAGACCTGACCAGGGGTTTAGTTTACTGACACTCTTATAATCGATCTGTTGGGTGGGATACATCAAGATTATTTGAACACTTCCAAGACCAGAAACTGGGAGTTGGAAATTGATAGCGCCTAGAGACCTCCTCCTTAGTTTTTGGGTATCCTGCCTAGAGAAACTACTAGAGAACTTAGATATGCACTTGCTGCCACAAACGCCACTCCACACTCTCTTCCATGCGACCACTCTTCCCTCTGGACAAAATTTGGCAGCAGAACTGTTTTTATGAACCTTTTCCCATTTTAAAATGAAGGGATGGACCAGATTATTACTTCTCAAAGTATGACATATGTGTTTAGGTGGTACATAGATACACATATTTATTATATTTCTTTTCATGTGTCTTAGGCAAAATTGTGATTTATACACTATATTAATCAGGGTCGGTTAGACCATGCTGTGTAACAAATAGACCAAAAAGGTAATAAAGGCACAAATCTTGTACACAAGGAAAAAGATGTTTGGGTCTTGTTTATTTTCTGGGAAATCTCTCAACTATGGGGATATCCTGCCTGTTGAGAGTATTATTGTTTCCCCTAGCCTTTGGCCACATCAGATTTATGTGGCTTATGGTGAAGATTTTGAGCCATATGGTATTGGCATGACTTCTGAAGAGGCTGGAAAGAATGTCAGTTACATAGGAGACATAGTTATATTTTTACGATCAACCCCAATCTAAAAAATATCTGGATACCAAAGTTAGGATAAGTTTCCCGAGTTGGCAGTTTTCATTATGACACCATCGTGTCATAATCATTTCTAGGAAAATAAGCTCTGCCTGCAGGTTTCTACCTTGAAACAGCAGTTAAGAGCTTCCATCTGCTCTTTTCCCATTGTCAGTCTTTATCTGTATTGTTTCACCATAAAATTGTAACTTTTTTGAATTCAGTGAATTATATTGAATAATTAAACCTGAGAATTAAAACTGGTAAAATACAGCTTTAAAATCTTAATATTTTGACCCAATAATAAGCTCCTCAATGCCATTGAGTCAATGCTGACTCACAGTAATCCCCTGTGGGTTTACTAACTGTGGTCGTTACATACTCTGTTGTCAATTTGAGACTATTAGGAGTGAAGGGATGGAGTTTAACCTGTCAATCAGGTTGCAGCTTGATGACCTCATTTCAAAGCATTATGTTGATAAATAAAGCTCTCTGGAGGAGGACCACACACTCACTCCCTGCGAGGCATTCCTCCTGACAAGATACATGGAGCTTTGCAGGAGTCCTGGAGCTGGAGAAGCCACATGGAGACCCCTGTCAGCATTGAGATGCTTCCACTGCCACTGGATCCATAAGACTTTTCAGCCACTGGCCTGTGATCTTTCTTTATTCAGCGTCATCACATGTGTTGTGTGAGTCTGAAGAGGAATTTATAGATTGGCATCAGACATATGGCTAATATCACACTTATGGACTTGACCTGGATTGGGCTGGGCTGGTTTCTTAATATGCAATCGCTCTTTTATACAAAGCTCCTTCTTATACACATGCATTTGTTTCTTTAGTCAACCCAGACTAACACGGTAACTATGCGAGTAGAAATCCCAGTCTTTCTCTGAGGGCGCTATTGGTGGTGTTGAACTTTCAACCATCCAGTTCACAACCCAACACATAACCAGAATAACACCAGGCCTAAGTTATTTTTCAGTTAAATTATGATTTAGGGTCACATGTTCTTCTAGCTAATTCTCTTTTGAGCATATAGGGAATGGAGCCATGTATTGCAGAGTCTTTTGCCTCTAGTCACACAAATGGGACCATGAAAGCATGGATTAGTTTGGGGGGCCAGATTTTTAAATGATGTATTTTCCTTCTGCTTAGATTTTATTGTATGTCACTTCTGCCTACAGCTTGGGGAGGGTAGTCTCCCTGTGTTCACAGACAAAGGAAATCAATTGCTTAAAATACCGCTGATCTTTATCATACACCTCAAATTCCTTGTTTCATGAATACTAATGCTGAAGGCAAAGTCAAATCCACTAATGGAAAAAGATAATCTAAAATAAAAAGCAAATACTAATGCAAGTAGCACAGATATTTTGAAAGCTCTGGATGGATAAAATAAGTTTAGAAAAGAGGTGAGCAGATAATGGTCATGGATGTCATTTTAATTGCAACATGTTTCTTTTTTTTGGGGGCGGGGGCATCACTGCTCTCCGGTGGTGGGAGTAGGAGGCCCAGCCCCACTGCTGGAATTGAACCTCCGTCCCAGTGGGCCGCAGTCCCGTGCACAACCACTACGCCACCGGGGCTCAGCCCGCAACATGTTTCTTTGATGATATTGTTCATGATTGTCCAAGTTGTCTACAATGTTGCTGTGTCTGCTGGCTTATAATTTTAAGAATTTACAATTTTGAGTCATTTTTCTACTTGGAATAAGGATATGAAAAGGATAATAATTATAAAATTTTACTTTTTAACAATCTGCTCTATAAAATAATATCGAATAAATAAATATTTGGCTTTTTATTTAAAATGTTCCTTTTAGAAATAAGCATAAGAATAACCTTTCTAGCTCTAAGTATATTGTTTTGCTCCATTCCAAAGAAATGATATTCTGGTCCAGTAATTCCTTTAAAAATTAAAGGAATTTTTTTCTCCCAATTTAAATGGTATAGTAAATATTTTCTTGTCAAAAGTAAAAAGAGATCTTTGAAAACTTGGGGCAACCTTTTGACAGCTGACAAATTTTCTTTCATACTTCAAAAAAGTGATTTGACAAAAGCATCTTTGTAGGTAAACTTCAGTTTACTCAGTGAAGCTAAAATAGAACAAAGAAAAATAATACAAGAAAAAAATGCACTGACATAAATACTGTATTGGAAAACTAGCATCATATACTATCAACCATTACCTTGCCTGGTGTGGCAGTTAGATCTTATGTCAACTGGACCTTATGTGAACATGAAGGGGTGGAATCCAGCCTGTTGAACAGGTCACAGCCCGATTATGTCTCCTTGGAGGTATTGCCTTTTTAGAAGGGAGAAACTGGGCACTTCTCTCTGGGCCTTCACCTTAATCTCTCCTGGCACTCTGTGCCTGCCACCAGATGTAGCCTAATGTAGGGTGCCTAACCCCGAAAGCTGTTGGTGTCCTGCCATGTTTCCACTCACCTGCATGCACTGGCTTGTGATTTCTACTTCCCGATTCACTATTGGTGATCATCAGCCTGCAGCTACATGAGTCTGAAGAGCGCCTCAATTGCTTTGGATCTAGGGACTTGAGTTGGACTGGAGCTGGTAACCTTCTTGATAGAAAGTTGCTTCTTTAAATAAAGTATTTATTGTACATAGATGAGGTCACTGGTTTGCTTCTTTAGACAACCCAGCAATAACTTTATAAGATAGCAAAGTAATTAAAATACATTTAAGCTTCTGATTCAAAGGGCTTGAACATAGATCGTTATAAAAATTTCCAAAATGCAAGATTCAAGGGGTTATACGCTCCTCCCTATGCTTTTGGCAACAGTCATAGAGTCAACAATAATGGACTCTAGTGTGCTGGTGTCCATAAGGATGCAGAAAAACAAAAATATTTTTGTTGCTAGACTCAATATTTCCACTCTTTCTTCTTCCCCCATTCCTCCCTCCTTTATTCTCTTCCTTCCTTCCTTTCCTTTCTCTTCTTCTCTCCTCTCTCCCTCCTGTCTTCCTTTCTTCTTTATTTTATACCTTCTCATCTATACCTCTCTATCTGCCCATCCATTCGTTTCTCTATTCATCCACCCACCTGTAATATGCCTACTTATATGAAGTATTCAAATGAATAATTTTCTATAATACTGAACAGCTACTAGTGAAATTTGGTAAAAACTAAGTGTTATGTATAGGGATATGTCAATTAGACATTCCTGGGTAAACATAGTGGCAAATTTCAAGTTATCAATTATGTCACAGCCTGATGACCCTCTTGGGTGTCATAAGTCTTTTGATATAAGAGAGAAATCAAGCCGTGCTGAATCTCTTTTTACCCTTCACCTTCTTCCAGACATGGATTTTGTGTCTGGTTCTTCAATCTCCTATTGTATCACCTCCCAATGCCAGAAGCCATCAGTGGGCTACTGTGTTAATTTGCGTAGACTAGAGAAATAAATTCATAAACACGCATATACACATAAGGGAGAGGTTTATATACAAGAGGAATGTAACATTGAAAAAGCATTCTAACTCAATCCAGTCCAAGCCCACAAGTCTGATATTAGCATATATGTCTGACACCTGTCTATAAAGTCTTCTTCAGATTCATGAGGCACATGCAATGACGCCAGGACAATCATCAACCAGTGGGTGCAGAGTCCTGTGTATCCCATGGTGGTAGAAACATCTCAGCACTAGCAGGGGCCTCTATGTAGCTTCTCAAGCATCTCAGCACAAGCAGGAGTCTCTATGTGACCTTTTCAGCTGCAGAGGTCTGGTTCCATCAGGGTAAGTCCATGTGGCTCCTCCTTCAGCTCTTTCAGTTTCCAAGATTCAGGGTCTATCAGCATGCTTTCGTATTGTCTTGTCAGTAGACCACCTCCAAGAAACTGAGCTGTAAATCTCTCATGCTCATGAGGGAAGTATCACGAGATCTCCCAGAATTCCTAGGAGAAAGCCATGCCCATACAGAGCTCTCACTGGCAATCTCCAGATTGACAGGCTAGACTCCATCTCTACACTCTTAATCAAATTGGCACCAGTGTACATGACTGCCACAGCTACCAACAGTGGATTAATTCAACTGACTTCAGATCAGTGCATCCACCAACTTGTGCCCATACTGTATGTGCTTCATCTTTTTGCTTTTTTTGAAACAACTTCCACAGGTCAAGAGAAGTCCGACTTCAATTGGACTCAAGTTATCTATTTCTACAACTGTATAAGCTATGTATTT
>PVJH01041705.1:0-14788 GCA_004026705.1 Nesogale talazaci | reverse complement strand
AAGACATGAGGATTGGGCTCTGTTGTAGGACAAGCTGACCCAAGATCAGTTCCCAGATGTGATCCAATAGATGTGATCCCAGACAACCATTGAAGCACATCATGCCCAGTGTGCCCTCCAGCCTCCCCGGGTGAAGAGCATCCAGACCTGGTGGAAGCTGCTGGACTTGAACTTACCAGTGGTTCCAACCTTCACAACCTGAGACCCTTTAATACAGTTCCTCATGTGTGGTGACCCCCACACACCATAAGAGTATTTTTTTCTTTTTTCCTCTTCCTATAAAGTATTTTTGTTGCTACTTCATAATTGTAATTTTTCTACTATTATCAATCAGGTGACCTCTGTGAAAGGGTCATTTGACCCCCAAAGGGATCAGAATCCACAGGTTGAGAACTGCTGGTTTAGGCTGACCTGGTTCCCCTCGTGGCTTCAGCTGTGCAATCTTAGGCAGCCCCATGTCTCTCTGAGCATGGGGTCCTCTTGCAAGAAAGTGATCCCTCCATTGTGTGGCTGTGTGATAGAGGAGTCCACTTTGGAAGGTGAGCCTGCGTCAGGTCACTGCTGACCTTGTCCTTCCCAGCTGCTGTTCCATCCTTGGTGTGGGTGTGACAGGGACCTCCCCACATGTCTTGTACACATATGAAACCCAGAAACTGATTTTAGAAATCAACCCAACTGCATTTGTACCTGTTTTTTAGAATAAAAACTAGCCACCTATTTCCTCATCATCCTGTGCCACAGCATATGAAGCTGTTCACCAGCCCTGCTTCCTAGGTGAGGAGTTGAAACCCAGAGAGTTTAAACAGCCTGCCAGGTCACTCACCACAACCAGGGCACCACCAAGGGCCAAGGATCACAAAGCCCAGGCCTTCCCACACATCACCAAGTCTCATTAAGATCCCAGGGCTCCACCGGATGCTGGGGGATCAACAACAGATCCTTGTTCTGGGAAGCCCAGGCTGTGGGCGGCACAGCCAGCTGTCAGAGGGCCTTCTTTATTCTGCAATGCTAATTGCACTAGAGGGACTCTCTAAGCTAGATTGGTGTCGCTGTTGGTTCGGAGGGTACTTGGGGGATTAGACCCATGTTAGGAACCTATTCATGTTTGGAAGCCCAAGTTCCAGGGTCTTGAAGGTCAGTGGCCTGAGAACTGCTAGGGACCCTAGTAGCAGAGTCATTGTGGCATCAGCACCCACACCCAGGCTTCCACATCTGTGGCCCCAGACCCTCCTCTCCTGTTGGTCTTTGTAGACTCTTGCTCAAACACACATACGGCCTGCCTGCACCACGGACCCAGTGAACTTCTGGGAGGATCAGAATCAGCATCCACGCAAAGCCGATCCCTCTGAGGCAGAAGGCAGACATGTTGCCTCTCCCACATTTTTACCAAGCCCCCTTTTCTTGGTGTAGAACAGCTCTCTCCACTGTGCAAGCCTCTGCTCAGGCCCTGAGGACAGGCTCATTATCACTGTCCAGTTCCTTTTCAGAACTCAACTGGCCAGTCCACTCACAAATGACTCTATTTGTACAGTAACTGGCTCCTTCTTTCTGCTGGCTTCTTTCCTGGACACAAGTCACAAGCTTCTTGGATGGACCAGGCCAAGTGTCACAGGGCAACTGTGATAGTACCTCCTCAGGGGCCAGGGAAAAATCTCCCTGCTGTTTTATTTTTCTCTTTTTACAGAACCCAGTCAAAAGGACACATATAAAAACAAACAAGCAGACAAACCCACTTCATTTCACTGTCAAGGAGAAGAGGGCCCTGAGCTGGGAGGCTTGAACCAATTTCTGTACCACCTGGGCCCTCCCTCGCTTTCCTGCACCTCCTTACTCATGTGAGTCTCCTCTGTGTGTTTCTACTTTCCTTTCTCGGCTGCAGCGACAGTATCAGAAAGATGAGGTGCCTCCCAGGCCTAGTCCTGACCCTGGGGCTCTCACCAGCACCATCCTCTCACGTTTGATGTCTGTACAGCTGAGGATGGAGGGAGAACCAACTCTTATTGTCCCCAAGTCAGCTGAACCACAGACCCTTTGTACCAGACTGAGAGGTTGAGTCACAAACAGCATCAGGAGACAGAATCTAGCCATCTTTTCTGTTCTTCTAACCCTCCCTTAACCAGACCAGTTTGTCCCTGTGCTCTTGAATGACAAGTACTTGATGAAGTGAGGTGGTTGGGTCTGAGAAGAACAGTGCTGAATGGGAGTTAGGGACTTTGTCTTTAAATGCATACTCACACCAAACCTCAACTGCTATCAAGTCCAACATCCTAAAGTCTAAAATAGAACTACCTCTTTAGAAGGAGAAAGCCCTGTCTTTTTCCCCCGGAGTGAGTGGTTGAGTCAAACTGCTGACCTGGTGGTTAGCAGCCCACCATGTCACTATGGCTCCTTTAGATGTATTCTGGTGAACTGAAAAGCCACTGAATACTAATATAGGATATAAACTGAGAATTCCACTTGATAAAGATTTTTGTTTAGGAATTTCAGAAATAATGTATGTTTGTTGTAGAAAATTCAGACCCTATAGAAAGTCCGTGACATAGAAAATTCAGACCATATATTCAGAAATATATAGCATTGGCGCTACTAGTAATCCTCCCTCTGTCTCAGAGAAAACCAGTGTTTTAATCCGCTACTGTATTCCTTACCCGATTGAAATTTTATTCATATAGGTATGGACATTAATGAGTATTTTTTTTGGGGGGGGGCATCACTGCCCTGGTGGGAGTAGGAAGCCCAGCCTTGCTCCTGGAGAGCTGCTGCTGGATTTGAACTGCAAACCCTGTGGGCCCCAGTCTTGCATACAGCCATTATGCCACCAGGGTTCAGCCCCTATCTTTTTTTTTTTAAGTGGGATATTAATGTACACTGCTTTGTTGCTTGTCTTCTGACAACAAATTCTTTAGCCAACTCTTAGAATGACCCCTATGCCCAAAGATGTTTCCTTTCCCAGAGTGGGGGGCGGTGGGTTCCTTTTCCCTCAAACTTTGTCTAGCCACTGAGAGGCTATGTATGCCATGTGGTCCCTGTTGATTCATCCCTCCTCAGTGCTTCTTCCCCTTTCAGGGACAAATGGCCATTATTGCTTCTGATTCAGAGAGAAGTTAGAGGAGCCCCCAAAAGTAAGTCATCCTGGTCCTGGTGACTCAGATGGACAGGAGCAGAGATGAAAACAGGCCCTCAGCAGTGAGGAGGGATGATTCTGGAGGTGGAGGCAGAGAGGACACCCTGAAGTCTAGTTCTGGGTAGGCCACTTGGGACTTGGGAGGAGTTAGGCAGATTACTGTGAGTCTGCACCTATATCCTCCGCCTTCAAAGTCAGAATGACAATACTTACTGTCACAGGGTGATCAAATAGCTGAGCGCATATAAAAGAGTAGCAAGTGCCTGGTATTACTCAATAAAAGGCAGCTCTGATGATGAGGGAAGGGGCTGCTGTGTTCCTCTCTAGCCTCACCCATCATTACTTAAGGATCTATAGTGGTCAAGAACACAGCTTCAGGATCAGTCTGCCTGCATTTCAACCCCCATCACCAGTCACTATTTGTGGTGGATGTTGAGGTGGCCTAGCCAGATATTTTCTTCAGGATTCAGTCATTTATTGTTCCTAGCTTCCTGACAGCTTACATCTGAGTCCTCCAGGCACTGATTGACAGGACTTAAGGAGGGAGCTATCTTGCCCAAAGTTAGGGGTTTTCCCTGGGCTATCAACTCCAGAGCCCCCAGTACAGTCAAAATTGATGGACGTTATGACTATATCACTGTTCAATTTTGCCTTGCTTTCTCCATTCTTTCACAAAGCACATTCTTCAAGAAACTTCTCAACTCAGAGTCCTGACCAGGTACTGAACCTAAGAAATCAATTACATAGTTTTGTGTAATTTTATGCCTGGGTTTCTTCATCTGTAAAGAGAGAGAATCGTTTCTCCTTCAGTAGTGCAATGGTTAATGCTATTGAGAGTATTAAATTAGCTAAGTGATATAACTTGCTGAAAATGTTACATAGTAGATACTTAATAAAAGTTAGGGTTATATTTTCCCCTCTTTTCAATTTTAGTCCAAAGTCAACTGGTTAATGGCAGATTAGAGATAAAACCTGTCTATTTCCTTGAACTGCTGATCTTGTCCCTTGAGCAGCAGCCATGCCTCCCAAATAGTCCAAGTCGCTTCATGCTTTCTGGAGCACATTGAACTGTTCAAGATTTTTAAAAATCTTTTTTTAAAAAATAGTTTTATTGGGGGCTCATACAACTCATCACAATCCATACATACTTCCGTGTGTCAAGCACATTTGTACATTTGTTGTCATCATCATTCTCAAAACATTTGCTTTCTACTTGAACCCTTGGTATCAGCTCCTCATTTTCTTCCTCCCTCCCTGCCTCTCCCACCCTCACGAACCCTTGATAATTTATAAATTCTTATTATTTTGTCATATCTTACACTGTCCATTGTCTCCCATCACTCATTTTTTCTGTTGTCCATCCCCCAGGGAGGAGGTTATATGTAGATCCTTGTAACCGGTTCGCCCTTTCTACCCCATCTTCCTTGTATCGCCACTCTCAGCACTGGTCCTGCAGGGATCATCTGTCCTGAAGTCCCTGTGTTTCCAGTTCTTATCTGTACCAATGTACATGTTCTGGGCTAGCTAGATTTGTAAGGTAGAATTGGGATCATTATAGTTGGCAGGGATGGTAGTGAGAGGGGGCAGAGGAAGATATAGGAACTAGAGGAAAGTTATATGCTTCATTGTTGCTATCCTGCACCCTGACTGCTTGTCTCCTCCCCAAGACCCTTCTGTAAGGAGATATTCAGTTGCCTACAGATGGGCTTTGGGTCTCTAGCCCGCACTCCCCCTCATTCACAATGATATGATTTTTAATTTTTAATTCTTTGATGCCTGATACCTGATCCTATTGACACTTTGTGATCACATAGACCAGTGTGCTTCTTCCATGTGGGCTTTATTGCTTCTCACCTAGATGGCTGCTTATTTACCTTCATGCCTTTAAGACCCCAGAAGCTTTATCTTTGATAGCCAGGCATCATCAGTTTTCTTCACCACTTTTGCTTATGTACCCATTTGTCTTCAGTGATCGTATTGGAAAGGTGAGCACACGATGATATGATTTTTTGTTCTTTGATTCCCCGTACCTGTTCCCTTCGGCACCTCATGATCATACAGGCTAGTGTACTTCTTCCTTGCGGGTTCTGTTGCTTCTGAGCTAGATGGCTTCTTATTTATCTTCACGCTGTTAAGATTCCAGATGCTGTATCTTTTGATAGCCAACGTTTGTTTCCTTTACCACATTTGCTTATCCACTCGCTTTGTCTTCAGCAATCGTATCGGAAAGGTGAGCATCATGGAATGCCAGTTTAATAGAACAAAGTATTCTTGCATTAGAGTGAGTACTTAAGTGGGAGCTCAATATCCATCTGTTACTGTAATACGAAACTTGTAAATATAGGCACATAGATCTATTTCCCCATTCTCATGTGTAAGTATTTTTACCTATGTACACACCTGTATTTAGACTTCAAAAAGTTGCCTTAAACTGTTCAAGATTTAAGGAGCAGTTTGAATGATATGTCTTTTGCTTGTTACTGGCAAGCAGAAACACTGCCCGATCCTGCACCATCATCATGATTGTTGCTGTGCCCGAGTCTGTGGTGGCCCCGGCATTAGTTTGTTTCACAGAGTGCTTCCCTCTCCTTCATTGGCCTGACACTTTACCAAGCATCATGGCCTTTTCAAGGGATTGAATTTCCTTGATGCATCTAAAGTAAGCAAGCCAAAGTCTCGCCATCCTCACTTCTCCCATCCACCCTTTAACCAGGCCCAAGACCACATGAGATTGGGTACAAGTAGGGTGTTCTGGCTGTAGATTTTCCATCCTCCCTTTGAAGGAATACTCTTGTATTTCTTCTAAGACTGATTTGTTTGTTCTTCTGCCAACCCATGTGTATTCATTGGCAACATCACAATTCAAATGTACAAACTTCTTTTCTATATATAGCATAGTCCTATTCCCAGCATCACTCACTGCAATGAGAAAGATGAGCGCACAGGCAACTCTGTATTCTCAACAAATATGGGCACAGGCTTAGTGATACAGAAGACAGACAGCTCCTCCTAGTTTGCGGAAGACCATTGAAGACAGAGGAGGAAGAGGCATGGTCTCCTGACTGTGGGGAGAAAAGGTTTGGAAGGAGGTAATGTTTGAATTCTACCTTTCCTTCAAGATCTAGCACACTCAGAAAGATGTGAGAGGGGAGAGTGTGTTCAATACCAAAAATAAAATTTCACTCTTAGTTTTTCCCTGCTCTGATCCTTTCATTCCAGATTAGAAGCCAGAATCCTCCAGATTCAACCAGAACACCTGTCAAGTTTTCACTTGGGGGAGACTACAGATAAAGAGAAAGCATGTAGATACATCTAGATCCTTAATCCCAGCTCAGATGCTTATTAATTTTGGCCTTATGAAATCAGTTGACTTTCCTGACCTTCAGGGTTTCTTTCTCTATAAAGTGGGGTGAATACAGACTTTTTTATGAAGTTGTTGTGGCCACCTTCCATAATGGTTCCCATTGATCCCATCCCTGTCATATTGATCATCACTACTGTCATATTCTTTTGGTCACACAGACCAGAGATTGCAGTGTGGAAACTGGTTTCAGTCTTATTCTCTTTCTTTTATAACTTGTTGTGGGACATACCATGTCATGAACAACCTTATGGAGAAGACCACATGGTCTGTAAAAAGCCATATCAATGAGCTTACAAGGCCCTGTGAGCTCTGTCAAGACTTCAGAGATAGCAGCCTCAGCTGACAGCTTGACTGTAATCTCATGAGAGACCTTAAACCAGACCCAATGTGTTCGATGCAGATGACCTGGAAATCTGCACTATATGAAGAAGAATGTGGCATCAGTATTGGAGAAAAACTTATGAACAACCTGCAGGTAACACAACCTTGGGTGCTGAAAAAGAGGAACTGATGAAAATCAAAGATGACAAACTTTAGTATGAGTTATATCTCAACATAAAAAAAACGAACATTCTCACAATTGGACCTGTTAGCAACATCACTATAAACAAAGAAAAAGATGAAGTTGTCAATGGTTTCATTTTACTTGGATCCATAATCAGTACTCAAGAAATCAGAGGATGTATTACATTGGACACGTTTTCTTCAAAAGACCTCTTTAAAATGGTAAAAAACAAAATCCCCAAACACTAGGGTGATCCAAACCGTGAGATTTTCCATCCTTCATATGCATGCAAAAACTAGACAATAATAAGATAAATCTGAGAAAAATAAATGCATTTGAATTTTGGTGCCGGTGAAGAATATTGTAAGTATCATGGACTGTCAAAAGAATGAACAAATATGTCTTTGAAGTAGTGCAGCTAGAATACCTCTTAAAAGTGAGGATAGTTAAACTTTATCTCATGTCCTTTGGACATGTTAAGGGACCAGTTCTATCATGCTTAGTAGAAAGTCAAACAAAAAGGAAGGTCTTAAACATGATTGATACAGTGACTGCAACAGTGTTCTTTAAGATTGCAGGGATGACACAGGACTGGGCAGGGCTTTGTTGTCTTGTACACGTCACTATGAGTTGGAGCTGACTCAATGACACTTTAACAATAAAATGCTTTTGTCTGGGATACCCCCCTTCATTTTTGCTTTTCAAAGTTCTTCCACTGCTATCAAGTTTACTTTTTGGTTGTTGTTGTTTTGGGGCATCACTGCCTCTTGGGGTCGTGGGCACTACCCAGCGCTGCTCCTGAGAGCCGCCGCTGGATTTGAACCGCCAAGCCTGCAGGCTGCAGTCCCGCACTCAACCACTTACGCCACCGGGGCTCAGCCCTCAAGTTTACCTTTTAGAAACGTTTTCTTTGACTCCTCTTTCCCAAGGCACTCTGCCTGACTAGAAATTCGACCCATCACTATGTCTAACTCCTAGGATTCTAGTCAGTCTCTGCCTTGTCTGATTCAAGTGTGTTTATTATTGGGTGTCATCAATTGCTTCTAACTCATAGTGACCAAATAATCATAATGATAATAATAATAACTCATAGTGAACCTTTGTACAGCAGAATGAAACACTGCCTGGTTCTGGGCCAGCCTCACAATTGCTGCTGAGTTATGCACTATTATATCAATCCATCTTGTTAGACATGTTTCTCTTTTTTACTGAGTCCCCTTTTCCTATTGATGATTAACCATAGAAGAAGACTCAGATCTGATTTCTTGGCAGCCCCCATCCCATCATTATCTACCTTAGCTCCTGTGGCAAGTTCTGGGCAGACTGATAAAGTTGAAGCAAAGGGCAGGGACAGGAGAGTGCTAAAAGTCAGGTGAAGGGACCTGGGTTTGCTCAGGTGGGACAGTAGCAGAGCTAGACTTCCTCATTTTTCTGGAAACAAACAACAGGTATAACATCTCCTCTGGGCTCTTCCCTAGGAACCCAAGTCCCTGCAGACCCTGCTTGGAGGAAGGTGGCTTCAGTGGTCATTCTTAGGAACCCACTGGTCTTGAGAGCCTTGTTGATAGGTGTCCCTCCCATTCCAACAGGAGAGCCCAGAGGAACTTCAGGATCACTCATTTTACATTGACTTCAAATCTGAAAGTCCACACTGGGGTCCTTAACCTGACTCAGGATCTCTTGTGGGGCCTCAGTTTCTCCATTTCTGCAGAGTTGTCTTAAAGATCTTTGCAGCTCTGGCCAAACAATGTACCCACCCACTGATGGGGGCTCCTCTAGGGTGAGACAGGCAGTGAGGTACACCCAGCCTGTCCTCCTGCCAGGAACCCATTCCCCACAGGGGCGAGGGGACGCATCACTGTGTCCAGCACTTTCTGGAATCGCCCACAGTTCCATTCTTGCCTGAGGTTTCAGCAGATGGATGCTTCCTTCTAGCTCACAGCTCCTTGATTCTATTTTTGGCCTTGGTGGGCTTGATGTGGTCAAGTGTGTGGGTGTTCCCTTTTAATCCAGGGTCTGAAGTTCGTCTGAGGCCTGGACTGGTAATTATGAATGCAGAGCCATTTAAGGAAACAGCCCTTGACAAAAGTACCTCAGAATGGAGAATGAAGAGCCCAGGTCTCTTCTCAGAAGTGCTGAGATTTCTAGGTGGGGGAAGAAACCCCTTCAAGATATAGAATCTGTGTGGAGTAAATTCTGTGGCTGCCCCTGGATCTGCAGGGGCCATGGAGACCAGGTCTTGTTTGGGGTCTGAAATGCCCTGATCCTCGGTTTTCATCACTGTAGGACCAGCTAGACCGGCTCAATTACCTCTGTCCAGCCCTTGGGGAGCCTACCTTCCCTGCTCATGCTCTTGGAAAGTCGACAGCACAGCTTCTGATGGAGCCATGCTGTAGGGACTGAGAAGCCCCCTCAGACTGGCAGAAATGACAACCAAGGGACAGTGAAGGCTGAGCTGTCATGTGAGGGACCAGGAACTTTTGAGGAGGATGGGCCTGGAATCCCTGAGCACAGGGACTGAGGGACCTTTCATTTCCACCCTACCATGGTCCATCCTTGCCCTAAATGAGCTCATTGTCCTGAGGAGCAGGTAGACCAAGGACATGAGCGCTTAGGGAGGCCTGATTTGTGAGGGACCAGAGGAGGGTCAAGGAGGAGTTCAGAGCTGAACTGAGAGCATGGCAAGGCGGGGGAGCTAGTGGGAGACATGGCAGAGAAGGGGTCATGGTGGGGAGGGAGATATGGAGTCGGTGACTTGACAGAAAGGGGGACATAGGGTGGGGGACAGATCAAGAGACTAGAAATTTGAAAAGAAAATCTGGGGTGTGGGTGTTTGCAGCCAGAAGGTACAGCAGGCCGTGATGGCACATGGCCAGAGTGAGACCACAGAGAGCCTGGACCACAGAGTGAGCAGGGCTTCCTTGGTCGGCCCTGTGGGCTGTGGAGTGGGGAGGAGGAAGGATGGCTCAGACGAGGTCAGAGAGGTTTTGTTCTTTAACAGTCACTCTGTGCTGGAGGAAGAGGGTGTCTTTTGAAGTCTTACTTTTTGGTCAGAAGGAAGACAGATTTAGATTGTCTGGGTGACTAAATTGTGTCCAAGACATAAAAATAGCTGAAGCCTTTGTTGGTGTTGGGCTGATGCCTTGACATCAGGAGGGTTAGCTTGTGAGTGGTCAGTGCAGGGCCTCAGACATGGACAGGCAGAAGGTGGATAGCAGCTGACTGGCCCTAAGTGAGCATTTGATAGAAAAGAAAACTGGGTGTCAATTCACTATTATCCCGGGGGCCACATTAGGTGGTTCAGAAAGTAAATTCATTTACTGCTTCCTCAGACAGGAATTGGTTGTGTGCTTTTGACAAATCTGGAAGCTTTTATAATTTTGTGGAAAATTGATGTTGAATGGTACACATGGAATTAGAAATCGCTTGATCCCTTATGCCACCTCTGTGAAGTCCGGGGCATGTGTCTTTTCATATTATCTGTGTGTCCTTGGGATTGTCATGCCAAATGGTAGATTCATATGTAATTTTCCTAGATATTGCCATATTTCTCTACATTTAATGTTCATGACTGACTTACCTGTTTTTCAAAGGTCATAGCACCCTATGAAATGTACCACATCCGTTCCCCTTTGTTCTTTTTAATAAAAATTCATTTATTTTTAACAGCTTCACTGATATACAAATCACATAGCATACATTTCCACAGCTCAGTCCCATTCCAAAAGGTTGTGTAACCATTACCACAATCCATTCCAGGACATTTCTTCTCTTCTCCCTTGTACTCATGGTTAGGTCTCCATTTTCCACCCACTTCCCCTCCTATGTCCCTTTGAAACTATTAATCCAGCATTGTATGATAACAAAGCCTTTCCAATTTCTGGTCCATAGAGAAGAGGGAATTCACCTGAGGCTTAATCTGAATGGGGGACCCTGTCACTGTATTTTGGGTTTTCACTGTCACCCATAGCCTTCTGCAAACTGGATGTTCAGAATTTAGACTCTAATACTTTTCCCTCCTCTGGTTTCATTTTTATTATTTACAGTTCTTGGATCACATAGGCTGATATGCTTCTTCTGTGTGGACCTAGTTGACCCCTCACTTACATGACTGCTTGTTTGAAGACAAGCCTTGAAGACAGCAGACACCATTCTTTCTGATAGCTGGACAGCATCTGATTTCTTCACTACACTTTAGTACATAACTTCAATAATCATGTCATTGGGGCTAGCAGTGACCAGGTTCATGTCATCAG
The DNA here is from genome assembly GCA_004026705.1 of Nesogale talazaci. NCBI lineage: Eukaryota > Metazoa > Chordata > Mammalia > Afrosoricida > Tenrecidae > Nesogale > Nesogale talazaci. The sequence goes on along the minus strand of PVJH01041705.1, from coordinate 3,539 downwards.
AAATCACTTACCTTAGATTAGGGCTACAATTAAGTATAAGCTCAAAATCCATTCGTATAATTTTGATTTTTATATGTCCCTTGTTTACTTTAAAGACATTATTATTTTATTGAAGGACATTATAAATTACCCCCTGGGGCATATGGCATTCTATTGATATTACCACTAATATAATCAATGGTGTAGAATATAAGACATTGTTCAATAAAAGAAAATATACATGTATAGGGCTATTTTTTTTTTACAACAAAAGTACATGGATTGGGCTGAACCCCGGTGGCATAGTGGTTGTGTGCAGGACTACAGCCCACCAGCTTGATGGTTCAAATCCAGCAGCATCTCTCCAGAAGCAAGACTGGGCCTCCCACTCCCACCAGAGGGCAGTGATGCACACACAAAAAAGTACATGGATTACTGGTTTGTAAAGATTAACAACTTGGGTAACTGAATGCTATTTAAACAAACAGTGAGGGTTGGAAATGTGGTAAAACTTTTAATAATTCTCATTCATAAAGGTAGCATTGGACTAAGCATGTCATAGAAAGGCAAAGAGATCATAACATAATACATATATGGTAGTCTTGAGTCGCATTTATTGGGCATCCTCAAGGCAAGAATTTTGAACCAAAGACCAATGATTTCCTCCTCCATAGTCTTGGGATAGTTGTCACTTGCTTCTTTTCACACTAGGTCATTTCAGCCTTCGGCCCAAGGGTTACTTTAGTTCTTTTAATCTCCTGTGTGTTCAAGGTAAAGTCTAGTTTGGACTGTAAGAGTTCCACATTGGATCCTTCTGGTTTGGCCGATGAAGGACACTGTGCACCTCGAGAGGACAGCGTCTAAAGGGCTGGTTGTCCATAGTACACAGGTTGGGTCACCAAAAGCTGAATAAAAGTAGGTCATAAGTGCCTGGTTAGGAATATAATGCCAAGTTTATTCTCCCATTGGTGGTCTATAAACTTGACATCAAGTGTTTTCCCCAATGGCAGGCCCCACCCAATTTATCCACTAACCTTAGCATAGTTACCTTCTCCCAACCCATCGCCTCTTAACTTGGGTTGCAGTAGGGTTCACGAATCACTCTTATAATAGTGGCTGTTAATTTGGGATGACTGTAGAAAATGTTATATAGCAGGGTTTGGTGACTGTTCTCCCTCTTCCTGCATCATGGGAAATTGATCCAGTTGAGGTGAGGCCTCCCTTGGTAAAGTGGCTTTTAGGACCTACAAATAAGGGGTGGTATCTAATTCATGAGCACCAGGCAGGCACACTAGCTTATTGTCTATTCCCTTTACTCTTGAGCCCACGGCCTTCTATGTTTCCTTTACAACATTTACAACAGAAATGATGGCGCACTTATGTCACTTGTCTTCATTGCAGCTATCTTGTCTACCCCATCAGACTGTAAAATCCACAAGGACAAAAAAACAAAAACAAAAAACAAAAAACCACAAGGGCAGGCATATTGTCTGTCTGTTCTTTCCTATATTCCCAAGGCCCAGAGTAAGTGTTTGAGAAGTCTGTTTGTAAACTGTAAAGGATAAGTTTGTGCATAAAGAAATTTATTTATAAATACATTTACTTAGGAAAGATAATCCAGAGATGAGCTTTTACCCTCCAAGACACTGTAATTTCTGACACGGCCTCTTGATTAAATGAAGTAAAGGACTGATAAATCACAACCATTTAAAACTCTTGTTGCCTGACCACCCTCCAAGAGGTTATAAAGTCTCTTCCCTCCCCTATGGGGAAAGCTGAGGAATATTTTTAACAGAAGAGGAGACTGAGACTCATAGGGAAGGCATGAGGTTGGTGCAGGCTGGCCAGGTTTGTGAGGAGGGTCCCAGCCATTAGCCGGAGCTCTCTGTATAGCCCAGTGGTGCTGCTTTGGCTAAAGCAAATGCAGCCTGCACAGCAAACAAAAGAAAATGTGGGTGCCAGAAACTACTTCTCCATAAGAACCACTCAAAGCAACAATCACTGCAAAATTTACAACTCTACCGGTGACCTCTGGCCACCCTCACTGTCAAGAGAAAGGGTCACTCCTTTTGCCCAGTTCACACCCCAGGAAATTTCATCAACTTTTTGTTGTGAATTGCCATCTTCATGAAAATCTACCACGTGCTTGCCTGTCCCAGGTCTGGTGGATGACTTTCTGAGTTGTCCTTCTGGGCAGTTTATCAGTTCCATGAACTCACGAGTGGGGGTGTGGGACTGGGTACAGTTCTGTTGAACAAGACTCTCCTGAGCTACCCGGGTGGCTCACTGGCCATGCTCCTTGTCTACAAGACAGGTCCTGGTGTCCACAAAGAAGAGGCAGGTTTATGGGTTCTTGGTCAGCGTTTCCCCAGAGTTCCAGGCCCCACCCAACAACTTCCCTCCACTCCTCTGTGGGCCAATCGATGAGCAGAGTGTTATCTGGAGGAGGCAGACAGGAAGAGTGTGTCTTCCTCTGCCCTCTGCACACTTGTGCAGCTCAGAGCATGGAACTGTCAAGCTTATCCTGCACACCAGGCATCTGGCCCAGCCCCAAGGCCACTGAGAGTGCATGGAGTTATCTGTTGGGAGGAAGACACAGGTATGTCCATGTTCACATGTCATTACCCAGCAAAGACATTGACTGTGCCTGTGAGGGAACAACCAGCTCGTGCCCTGTGCCTGATGCCTTTGGAGTAGTCTGGCTCTCAGGTGGGAGGTTGCTACATGTCCAGCCCCTGAAGTACAGCCGGTCACTGCCATTCTAGCACTTTCCACCCTGACCTGGGCAATGACAGGCTATCTCCTCTGCCCACACACATCTGCTCCATGGCCTGGCCAGCACAGTTGTTTGCCTGCCCATCACTGGACCAAGTTCCCACCGCGAGGACAGGATGTGCTGCCCACATCCGCCTCTGGCCATACAGCCCGGGACACTTTAAAACTGTGTCACTGAGCCCGGTAGCCACAGAGAGAAAAAGACTCACAGACGCATAATTAAAATCTCAGTGTTGGGCTTTGAGAAAGGCTCTGGGCGGCTCCCACCCCTGCTTTCCGGAGTCAGAGATTTTTGGAGTTGGAAAGTGATGGGAGGCTGGTGTGCCCTAAATACTCTGTCCTGCGCATTTCCGCATGGCTGGGAAGATTTGGCCTCACCCAGTTACCCCGGCCCTGCCTCTGAGCCCCGCCTATGCCTCACCCCCAGCAGGTCCCACCCTTGCCTCCACAGATACCTCCCAGGGAGAGCTCCCCTCAAGCCCCAGTGCTCCCACATAGGCATCCACCACCCACAGCTGAGCCTGGAAGCCCAGCCCTCCACTCAGACACAACCACCGTCTTGTCCTGAGCCCACTCCACCAGCCTGCGTGGATCCGATGGCCTCCATACTGGGCGCCTGAGTCCCCCTGCCTGGAAGGTCCTCCTCCTTCCCTCCCAGTCCAGCTCTCAGTTGTCACCTCTCTGAAGCCCTTTCAGATTCCACCACTCCATGGACCCTCCAATGTCCCTCAGCACCTGATCTGGGTCCCACGGAGTTTGTCAGCCTGCTCATTTCCCTTGTTCGT
>PVJH01041704.1:0-14795 GCA_004026705.1 Nesogale talazaci | reverse complement strand
TAGGTAGTTATACATTGATCATTATAGTCTGTTCTCTGTTTCTCTCCCTTTTCTTCTCACCTTCATCCTACCCTCCTGGCATTGCTACTCCTATTACTATTCCTGAGGGGTTTATCTCTCCTGGATTTCATGTGTTAAGAGCTCTTATCTGTACCAGGGTACATTCTCTTGTCTAACCAGATCTGTAAGGTAGAACTGCACTCATGAGATTTGGGGTGGGGGGTTGGGGGTCGGGGGGAAGGGGAGGAGAGGAGAAAGAAAGCATTAAAGAAATAGAGGAATGTTGTGTGTTTCGTTGGTGCTATGCTGCACCCTGGCTGACTTGTTCCTTTCTTGTGACCCTTCTGTGAGGGCATGTCCAATTATCTACAGATGGACTTTGTGTCTCCACTCTGACCCCCATAATTTGAATCAATATATTTGTTTGTTTTGGGTCTTATGATGCCTGATACCTGATCCCATTGAAACTCGTGATCACACAGTCTGTTTTCCTTCTTCCATGTGGACTTTGTTACTTTTCTGCTAGATGGTCACTTGTTTATCTTCAAGCCTTTAAGAGCCCAGATGCTGTATCTTTTAATAGCCAGTACAATCACCACATTTGCTTATGTACCCATTTTGGCTTCAGTAATATTGTTGGGAAGTTGAGCATTATGGGATGCCAGGTTATTAGAACAAATTGTTCTTGCGCTGAGGGAGTGCTTGAGTAAAGACTGCCTGCCTGCTACCTTACTGCTACATTTAAACATTTGTACACAGACCTTTATGAATACATTTATATATTTAAATATGTACATGCCTTTATTGTACCTCTATAAATGTCTTTTGCCTCTTAGTTCTTTATTTCTTTTTAAAAATCTTTTTATTGGGGGGCTGAGCCCCGGAGGCATAGTGGTTGTGCGCGGGACTGCGGCCCGCTGGGATGGAGGTTCGATTCCAGCTCCACAGAGCAAAGGCTGGGCCTCCGACTCCCACCACCTGAGGGCAGTGATGCCCCCCCCCCCAAAAAAAAACCCAAAAAACCAAAAAACCAAAAATATTTTTATTGGGGATTTTAGAGCTCATTACAATCCATCCATCCTTCCATCCATTGTGTTGAGCACATTTATTCATGTGTTGCCATCATCATTTTCAAAACTTTAGCTTTCTACTTGAGCCCTTGGTATCAGCTCATTTCCCCTCTCCCTCTTCTTCCCCCCTCCCTCCCTCTTGAACCCTTGATAATTTATAAAGTATTATTTTTCATATACCCACTGCTGTCTCCCATCCCCCACTTTTCTGTCCCTCCCTCTGGGAGGGGGCTATATGTTGATCATTGGGATCAGGTTCCCCTTTCTTCCTCAATATTCCCCATTCCCCTCCTGGTATGGCGACTTTCATTATTGGTCCTGAGGGGTTGATCTGTCCTGGATTCCCTGTGTTGTGAGCTCTTGTCTGTTCCAGTGTACATGTTCTGCTCTAGCAGGATTTGTAAGGTAGAATTGGGATCAGGATGGGGGGTGGGGGGAGAGAGGAAACATTAAAGAGCTAGAGGAAAGTTGTGTTTCATTGGTGCTATACTGCACCTTGACTGGTTCATTTCTTACTGTGACTCTTCTGTGAGGGGATGTCCAATTGTGTACAGATGGCCTTTAGGTCTCCATTCCACCCACCTCTTTCACATTGATATGATTTTTTGTTCTGAGTTCCCCTCTTTTCATTTTCCTCCTGTTTTGCTATGATACGTCTCTCTCTTTTCCCCATATTTTCCTCTCCCATGTCCTGGAGCCATTGGATCCATTGTTTTCTCCTCGGGATTGGTTATCCTGACTATCTTATAAGGATAGATATGATAAAACAGAAAAAAAAGGGGGGGGGAAGCTCTTGAATAGTTCCAGTTCTGTCTGCTGACCCTTCTGATTGTTTTCCAATCTGATCTGGTGAAGTTCCACACTGCCCACCTGTTTCAAAGTCTAGTTTTGGGATTCCTTGGGGACTTCCTTGCTGCCCTTGCTGCTCTGTTGCACTGTGCACTGTGTCTCTAGCACTGTGGCTTACTGAAGAGGGGGTTGGGTCTTTTTTGGGAGGAGGGGCTTTGTGTCTTGTGGTGGGACTAGCACCACAGTCCTCTGTGCATTGACTTCTCTAAGCAGGAATATGGTTCTAAATTTCCATCAACTGACAAGTGGATTAAACGTGACTTGGTTACAATTCTCTCTCTCTCTCTCTCTCTCTCTCTCTCTCTCTCTCTCTCTCTCTCTCTCTCGTCTGTCTGTCTTTCTCTATTTCCTTTGTAGTTTTCTCTCATCTGGTCTGGGAAGACCCGCCAATCTCCCTGGGCTGTATCACCAGTGTTATCATCTGTAGTGCATTCTTCTGTGGACAAGGTTGATGTAACAGAAAGCAGTTCTGCTGGTTTGCTGCTTTATGCAAGTACTTTGCCCTTGAGGTTTGGCACCCCACGTTGAGATCTGGTCCCTTTATCACTTTCCTGTGCATTAGTGCTCTCTTCTCTTCTCCCACTTTCCACAACTCTTCCCCCACTCCATCCCCCTCCTTTTTAATGGACTGCCAAATGCATTGCTGGGTTGAGTCTGAACCCTGCCAGAGTGTCTGGACTTTGCCCCAAGAATTTATGTATTTAGTGCCTTTCCCCTTATGCCTCTTGTGTTTTTTAAGCTTACCTCAGTGAGCTCATGCTGTACTTGCCCTTTTGTGCTTGACTTACTTGGCTTAATATAATTTTCTCCAACCCTTCCCATGCATTGAGGTACTCCCTTGTATGAATGTACCAGTTTTTAAATCCATTTTTCATTTGATGGAAATTTAAGCTGTTTCCAGTTCTTTACAGTCTGACTGCACTGAACAGTGAAGTACAGATGTGTGGTTGTGATCTGTTCCTTATTTCTTCTAGGTATATGCTCAGTAGGGGGACTGCTGAGTTCTATGGTAGCTCAATTTCCATTTATTTTAGGTACTGCCATCTACATTTCCATAATGTCTGCACATACCTATAGGCCAACCAACAGGGGATGAGAATTCCTATCATACCACATCCCCTCCAACACTTGTTGGTTTTCTTTTTTTTTTAATTGCATAATCTTTGAAGGTGTTAGGTGGTATCTCATTTGTTTTAATTTGTATTTCCCCTTATGACTAGTGATCAGAAACATTTTCTTATATATTTGTTGCCCATTTGGATTTCTGTCCTTGTGAGACTTCTGTTCAGGTCTTTGTCCATCTCCTCAATGGGTTATTTGTTTAATTCTTATTGAGGCTGCCAGAGTATTGTAGATTTTAGCAATAAGGGCTTTGATGTTTTGATGCTAAATATTTTTTCCCAGTCTGTGGGCTTTTTTATTACTCTCTTGGTGAAGTCTTTCCATGTACACAGGTGTTTTATCTTTAGTATATCCCACTTGTCAATTTGTGCTTCCTCTGTGTTTGTGTTCATCTCTGTTTCTGAGAGTCTGTGTGTTCCCTGCACTAAAGTTCTTAGGTTTGTCCCAATTCCCTCATCAATGGTCCTAATAGTTTGGGGTTTTACTTTGAGATCCATGATCTGCTTTGAGTTTATTCTTGTGCATGGATTGAGGTAAGGGTCTTGCTTTATTTTTCTGTATGTAGAGGTTCAAATTTTCCAGCACCACTTGTTGAAGAGAGCATCTGCTTCCCATTTGGTATTTTTTGAGTCCTTATCAAAGTTCAGTTGTCTGTATGCTAATGATTCAACTTTGGGCTTTCAGTTCTTTTTCATTGGTCTGACTATCTGCCATTAAATCAATATTATCCTGCTTTGACCACTGTTATTGATGATAAAGTCAGGTAAAGCCAACTGTCTGACTTTGTCTTTCTTCTCGAGGAGTTCTCTGCTAATTTTGAGCATCTTCCCTTTCTTCATGAAGTTGGTAGTCAGTTTGTCCAATTCTTTGGACATTGGTATTTCTATCAGAATAGCATTAAATTTTTATAGTGCCTTAGGCAGGACTGACATCTTTACTATATTAAGTCTTCTTATTCACAAGCATGGGATTTTCTTCCATTTCTGGTGGTTGATCTTGATTTATTGTAATAGTACTCTCTTTCTTTTAATGGGTGAAGCTCAGTCCATTGATATTCAGAGTTATAAATCAGTGGACTCAGTTACATTCTCTCATACCTTTTGTGTTGGGTGTTTACCTACCTCCCTGCTTATCAGTGCATTGTATGAATGAGTGAGTGGTTTATACTTGTCTTCTTTTCACCATTGAGCTGATGTTTTCTTGGGGACTGTTCAAAATATTGACTTGTGTGTGGAGTTGTTCTGTGTGGTGGTCTTCTATTTGTGCTCGATGAGTGTTGTTTTTCTGACTACACTGGGCCAACAAGGATTTTTTGTAGAATTGGGTTTCTTTTAATGTATGCTTTGAGTTTTACATTGTCAGGGATCACTCTTACTTCTCTGTCTATCTGGAGAGATAATTTGCCTGAAAAGAGGATACTTGGGTTTGCATTGTTTTCTTTCAATTTTTGGAAGATATTACTCCACGCTCTCCTATTCTTCATGGTGTCTACTGATAAGTCTGAGCACATTCCTGTTTGGTTATTTTTATAGGTGTCGGCCTTTTTTCCCTCTTCTATAGATGCACATAATTTGCCCTTTTTCTCAAAGTTGGAAACTATTATATGTCTTGACGAATTCTCCCATGGATTCAATGTAGCTGGTGTCCTCTGTGCTTCCTGGATGGCCACCTGATTCTTATTTATGAAGTTGGGGAAGTTTTCCTCTAAATATTCCCATTATATTTTCCATTGATATCCTTGTTGTATCTTGTTCTGATAGTCCAATTATTCTTATGGATAATAATAATAATAGCATCTTCATGGCATCCTCTTCATAGCATCCAGCATTGTTCTTAGTTTTTTTTGTTTGTTTGTTGTTGTTGTTGTTGTTGCTTTTTTTGTGGGCATCACTGCCTCTGGTGGTTGTGGGTGCTACCCAGTGCCACTCCTGACAACTGCCGCTGGATTTGAACCACCAAGCCCGCGGGCTGCAGTTCTGCACTCAACCACTTATGCCACCAGGGCTCAGCCCCTTAGTTTTTGGGTTTTTTTTTTTTTTGCCTTCTTGTTTAACTGTCTTGTTTAACTGTCTATCCCATTTGTTGAAGGCTGCCTGGTTATCCTCAAGGTCACTGCTGTGATTCTCGGCTTCTTCTAATCTATTGGCGAAGCCTGTTAGCTTGTTATTTGTTTTTGCTACCTGGTCCTTTAACTCTTGTATTTTCCCTTGATTCTCAACCCTTAACTCTTGTATTTCCCTTTGGCGAATGACTTTTATCTCCTCTATCATTTCATCCTTTTATTGTAATGCTTCCCTCATATCCTGTATGATTCCAAGCATCATTCTGAAGATTTCTTTCAACTCCTGCTTGTTCTATGCACATTGCTAGATTCAAGACTTCCTCTAACAATGTGTTTTGTTTCTCTTGAGTTTTTTTGCTGAGGTTATTGCTATCTGTGTGCTGTTTTGGAGGAGATTAACACCATTTTTCAGGGAGTCAATTAGCCCTGGGCTCTCTCTTTGTGAGGCTGGTGGGAAAGCTTCTGCTTGCTGCCTATGGCCAACTGCTCTGGGGGGTCTGGCTACTTTTTTTTTTAATCTCACTAGGGTTTTATTCTGCTTAGAACACCAGGTTTCCCTATTTTCAGGGCAGGACTGGTGGCCCTCTCAGGGCAGAGCAGTTGCAGGGAGCAAGTGTAGCTCTATGCATGGGAATTCTGTACAAGAGTGGGAGAAGCCAGCTGCCATGGGAGGGGGTGTGAGGAGAAGGTGGGAAAAACCCTGCTGCTGCTGTTGGAGGTGCTGGGCTATCACGGGGAAAAGCTTCATTGCCTCAGATGGAGGTGCTGGGCAAAGGCAAGAAAGGCCCTGAAGTCTTGGGAGGGGATGTCAGGTGACAGTAGGAAAAGCCCTGCGGTCACAGGTAAAAGTGCCAGACTACTGCAGGTGGAGGTGCTGGACAAAGTGGGAGAGGGCCCTGTTGCCGCAAAAGGGGGTGCCCGGTGATAGTAGGTAAAGTCCCACTGTCATAGGATGGGGTGCCAGGCAATGGACTGGGCCACTGCTGCAGCTGCGGTTAAGGGTGCCAAATGGAGGTGGGCAGCTGCCACTGCTACAGCAGTTGGAGATGGGGCAATGGTGGCAGAAGCCACTATAGCCACAGTTGACTAAAATTATTGCAGACATCCAACAGACAGGGTGTAGCCATTGCTGCTGGGGCATCAGATTGGTTGGGGGACCTGACCTCATCTGTGGGACCCACTGCCATGAGGGGAGAAGTGAGACTCAGGAGAAGGGAGGAACTCTTGGTGGAGAGTGCTAGGGGCAGACAGTTGCTGTTCGGTGGCCCAGCCATGGTTGTGGGGACTTAGTAGTGCAGCTGGCTAGTTCCGGGTGCAGCTATCAGGCTGGGTGTGGGGTGTCGATCTGCAGGTGGTTGCCGCAGCTTGAGGTATCGCAACAGACGTGGTCCAGGGAATCCCTGGGATGAGATTGCAGATTTCCAGAGCTCCGAGGGATTGTAGATGTGGTCTAGGGAATCCCTGGGATGAGATCACAGATTCTCAGCCTGGATGTGGGGGGGAGGGGAGGGAGGGGAGAGTTGCCTCCCAGATTGAGGAAGTATTCCAGGTTGCTGTGGAAGTCTTCACTTAACTGAATTACCTCCAATTGTCCTTCTGAACACCATGTTCACTGATCGTGGATGGCGCTTCCATTTAGGGTTGCTTACCTGAGTGCCATCTTGCTGGAATTCCCTTTATTCCAATTTTCATCATAACAAACAACATTTTCAAATCTCTTCTGATAATGTTTTTGGAATTCCTGGAAATTGTAGCAATAACTTTTACTTTTCCTTTCTTTTTGGTCATTCACTGCCTCTGGTGGTCATGGGTGCCACCCAGTGTTGCTCCTGAGAGCCGTCGCTGGATTTGAACCGCCAAGCCCACGAGCCGCAGTCCCGCACTCAACCACTTAGCCACTGAGCTCAGCCCAGTATTAACTTTTTCTAACGTTTCATTTCCCAAACATTAATTTTATCAAAGGTCCTGAAGTAATTCTAGTGTGGTGCCAAGACTTTTCATTAACAAAGTCAGAGACACCAAATACAATTGGCTTATGGAAAGGAGAAGAACATTTCTTGAACAGTTCCTAAATACATACAGAACAACCAATGATAAAACATACATTGCGGGGCTGAACCCCGGTGGCGTAGTGGTTGTGTACAGGACTGCGGCCCACTGGATTGGAGGTTCAAATCCAGCAGCAGCTCTCCAGGAACAAGGCTGGGCCTCCTACTCCCACCACCAGAGAGCAGTGATGCAAAAACAAAAACAAAAAACATATGTTGCTAAGTCCCAGGCAAACAAATTCATAGTTTTCCTAGCAATTCAACTAGATTATATTGTTAGTAAGTATGTTTCTAGGTAAACATGTTTGGAGGTAGCTGGTGGGGTTCCTTTATACTAAATTCTTTGAATCTAGTAGGCTACTGAGACCATTGCATATTTTCAGTTGCCTTAAATGCATGTGAAAGTTGGAGATGGAGTAAGGAAGGCTGAAGAGAACTGATACATTTGAACTAACGGTGGCAAAGAATATTGGAAGTACCATGGTCTGCCAAAAGAACAAGCAGATCTGTCGTGGAAGTACAGCTAGACCACTACTTAAAGTCAAGGATGGAGACACTTTGTCTCATATACTTTGGACATGCCAGAAGACACCAATTCCTGGAGGACATCATATTTAGTGAGATAGAGGGTCAGTGAAAAAGAGGCAGGCTCTTGATGAGATGGATTGACCTAGGGGCTCAAATCTAGCAATTATCAGTTTGGTGCATTACGAGGCAGTGTTTTATTCTGTTGTACATAGGATCTCTAAGAATGAGAAATGACTTGATAATACCCAATAACAAATTGATTTTTCCAAAATGTCAAAGAGAGTCATTTGTATTTCATGGAAAGGTGGATATTTCATATGATTTTTGCTTTTAATTCTTTCTTCAATTTCCTTAAATCCAACTTCTATTGAATAAATTGTGTGTGTGTGCGTGCTTGTAAACCCAGTGAGCATGCATTCTACACCAATAAATTCAAGTTTACTGCCATTGAGTAAATTTCAATTTCAATTCATTGTAACCCTATAAGGCCTACAAAGCTGTAAATTTTGTATTGGGGCAGATTGCCTCAGGTGTTAGTCTGCATAGACTAGAGAAACAAATTCATAGACACACATATGAATATAAAGGAAAGGTTTATATACAAGAGGAATGGAACATTGAGAAAGTATCCCAACCCAGTCCTGTCCAAGGTCATAAATCCAACATTAGCCCATATGTCTGATACCAGTCTGTAAAGTCTCCCTCTGACTCATGAAGCATGTGCAGTCGAAGCATCCCGGCTCTGGCAGGGATCTCCCCATGGCTCCTTGCTTCCAGGCCTCAGGGTCCATCAACAGTATCCTGTAGTGGTGGAACCTACTCAGTGCTGGCAGGAGTCTCCACGTGGCTTCTCCAGCTTCAGAGGTCTGGTTACATCAGGACAAGGCTGTGTGGCTCCTGCTGTCTCCTCTAGTTATTTGGACACTGCCATCCTGTCTTGTCAGTAGTTTGTCATCTTGGAAATGGACTCCCAGAGACTGAGAGTTAGGTCACTCTTTTCCAATTGGGAAATACTGTGAGACTTCCCAGAATTCTTTTTTTGGGGGGGCACTTCCCAGAAATCTTAGGAGCAAGCCATGCCCACACAGAGGTCTCATCGGTTACTCATTGGCTATCTCAAGATTAGCAGGCTAGACTCCACCCCTACATTCCAATCATGAAATTGACATCATGAATACATGACCACCACACCTCATCTTTCTTCTGTGGAATCTTTGGTGGATTTGAAATGTCAACCTTGCAGTTAGTAGCCCAACACTTACCCAGCAGCACTATTGGGGTTCTTTAGTATTCAATTGACCTTCTCTAAATACGTTCTGAAGAAGCCCTGGCGATCCAGTGTTTATGTGTTGGGCTACTAACTAGAGTCAGAGGTTGAACACCCCAGCTTCTCCAGGATTTTCACGCCAGTAAAGCCAGAAATGTCTCATCATTCATCAGGCAAGCCCAGGCTTATTTACATGATAATGGCAAGACTCCAAGGGAGATCTGAAATGTTCAGTCTATTTAGATCTAGGACCAGAACTGGAACATCATCACTTCTACAGTATTCTCTTAGCATGCTGTTGAGCAAAGCAAAGTGCAGTGATAGGTTCAGCCCCCTCAAAATCACTATTGAGTTGACTCTGAATCCTAGTGACCCTATAGGGTAGGGTAGATCTTCCCTTGTGGGAGTCCATGAGATAATTCTTTTAGAGGAGTAGGAAACCTCATTTTTCTCTTGTGGAGGGGCTGGTGGTTTCAATCTGTCTACCTTGTGGTTTAGCAGCCCATCAAAGTAACAACTATGCCGCCAGGCTCTTTAGACCAGGTTCTAAAGAGGATGGGAAAGGGAAATAGATTACACCTTGTTTTAGGAGGACCTTCAAGTTTATGTTGTGAAGGACCTAGATACAGACATACCAGGAGCAACTGCCAGTTCAGTTCTAGACTACTGCAATTAAGCAAATGTCACAATAAAGGTGATTTTTAGATCCCCAGTGCACATAAAAGTGATGTTTATGCTATACAGTAAATAATTAAAGAGTCCTAGTACTGCAGCGAGATAAGCACTGGGCAGCTAGCCAAAAAGGTCAGTAGTTCAAAACCACCATACACTCCGTAAGTGACATAAGAGGTCATCTGTTTCTGAAAAGATTTGCAGCTTTGGAAACCCTTTGAGACAGTTCTCCTCTGACCTAAATCTATCAACTCAACAGCAATGAACGTGCGATCTATTAAGTGTCCAATGAATTAATGAAAAAGTTTGAAATATTGTTTTAGCAAAATGTTACACAGGAACATGAGTAACCACATGCTGTAGGAAAAGTGAAGCTGACAGACTTGCTGGATGCAGGGTTGAAACAAACCTTCAATTTGTAAAAAGATGCAACATCTTTGAAACAATATAATCAAAGGATAATAAAATGAAATATACCTGTACGGGGGGGGGGATACACATTGGGGGAGGTTATTGCAATGAATGCATCACAATAATGAAGGGAATTATTCGAAGTGTTCTCTGAACCATTTGTCTCCCCCCCCACTCCCGCCCCTGGAACCAATCAACTGTTGTCTTTGGTCATACAGGAGTTTTCTTGATTCACTGAAGAGGGGTGGTAAATAAGTCTTCTTTTCTAGTAGAAATTGGACCAGCAAACAAGTCATTGAAAAGAGACTAATATATGGTACAGTTCTCATTTGGATTTTATTTATTTATTTATTTTCCACATTTAATCATTTTATTGGGGGCTCATACATTGTTTCTCATAATACATAAATACATATATTTTGCCACGCTTTTTCACATGCCTGCAGGTGTCATCGCTGTCTGAGCCTCCACCTTTCCATCCGAGCCAAACCAGAAACACTTGCCTAGCTTATGAATCTTCCAAAACACCTCTGGTACCAGTCTTCATAGACTCAAACCAATGAAGGAAAAGAAATATCTAAAAATAGCCACTAAGTAAAATAACCCAAACCTTCTGCCATTGAATCGATTCTGACCAATAGTAACACTCATCCTTATTGCTAACCAGTTGGTATAGACTCACTTCCACCCTGTAGGACAGGGTAGAACTGCTGTGGGTTTTCAAGACGATGAATCTTTAGGAGGTAGAAAGCCTCATTTTTCTCCTGCAGAGGAGTTGATGATTTCAAACTGCTGACCGTGTGGTTTGCAGCCCAATGCGTCATGACTACACCATCCGGACTCCTGTTCTGACCTATAGCAACCTTATTTAGGGTTTCTGAAACTATAAATCTTTTTTTCCAAAAAAATTTATTTATTTATTCAAAAAATCATATTATGGAGGGCTCATACAATGCTTACCACAATCCATCCATCCATATGTTATGTCCATCACATTTATACATCTGTTGCTCTCATCATTCTCAAAACATTTGTTTTCTATTTGAGCCCTTGGTGTCAGTTCCTTATTTTTCTACTTCCCTTCCCACCCCCCCTCCCTTATGAACCCCTGATAATTTATAAATTATTATTTTGTCATATCTTACACTATCCAGCATCTCCCTTCACCCACTTTTCTGTTGTCCGTCCCCCAGGGAGGAGGTTATCTATACATACTTGTTATGGGCTCCCCTTTCTACCCCACCTTCCCTCCACCCTCTTGGTATTGCTGGTCCCGAAGGGGTCATCTCTTGGCTTCCCTATGTTTCCAGTTTCTATCTGTACCACTGTACGCTCTCCAGTACAACCAGATTTTAAGGTAGATTTGGGATCATACTACATCACAGTTCAAGGGACTATAGAAGTGGTCATGGGACCATCAGGGGGACACACACGTTATGTTCGAATAATTTACCAGATTGATCCAGGGCCTTCCTTGAATACACTTCATCCCCCTACAATATGCTGTCTTGTGAGGGGTACTATAAACATGTTGTAAATTTTAAGTAATTTAGGAAGATGTTTAGTTGAATTTTGTTATGTCCTTGAAATAATTTTGTTTTGTTTCATCTCTCAGCACAAAAACTAACCTCTTGGGACTGAAATCCTATATAGATGAAAACCCTAAAAATGATACTTTTTAACTTACTCTCATGTGCATGTGTGTTTATGTATGTGCACATGTGTCCTAGTGTGTTGACAGCTGGGTGCTCTCCAGTAATTAGCATATGGAAGCCTGTTAGTCATCCATGCTTTAAGAATTGAATAAAAATGGAAAGTCGTTGAAATGCTGAAACCTATTTTTAGGTCTTAATTATCTAGAGCTGTGGTAATGTAAATGTTGCAGAAATGCCACATGTGACGGATTTAGGAAAAAATAAATATTATCCCACTGTTTAGGAGGTTAGATGTCCAAATGCAGAGTGCTGTCCCTAGGGGAAGACTTTCTTTCTGTGCCATCTCTGGAAGACCATTCTTGTCTTCTTTCAACCTCTCTAGGCCTGATATTTTTTGGTGATAGCAATGTCTCTTGGCATCAGCCTTTCCTGGGTCTAGGAGGTTGTCAGTGCAGGGGAAACCTATCCCTAAAAAATTCCCACCCCTCCCTGTTCTTTTTTCCTGGTGCTAGACAGATCCCTCCCCCACCTCCCCCCCACTCACGTTTCTCTGTTTATCTTTTGTCAGACAAAGGTGTTACTAGCCACACCCCATGTAAATTCCCGTTAGATCAGATCAGGACTGTGGCTTGAATAAGTGTGATGACCTTCTTCAAGGTGAGACATCCCATGCTAGTCCCGCCTCAATAGTGTAGCAAACCTAATTATGTAGCATAGCCTAATCAGGCTTCACAGCATAACAAAAAAATGGAGGAAAATCACAATACTAGGACTTAACCAGGTTTATGCCCATTTTAAAAATCCAATTTAATTTACAAGACCATGAACTAAAATTAAAGACAGTGCACGGGGAACCAAACACAGTTGTGCAACACATGGTAGAGGTGGGAGTGCCTATTTTTAGAATATTAATAAAATTCAAAACAAACGTGGCCAAAAACAAATTAAAGAGAAAATTTACATTTTCTATTGATACCGTAACTTTCTAATTTCATTTTGAAATAAGAAAGCTTCCTGTAATAGTGATAGCTTATGTAGCTGTGATATACTATCAAAATCAGAGTTTTGATGTTGATATTAGTGTTAAATCAACTACCGACCCTTTTCAGTTACCACAGTATAACCAGCAGTTGTGTGTGTGCGCACACACACATGTGAATGAGTGTAGTTCTATGAAATTTAATCCCACGTGCAGATTCATAGATACAACAATAGAAGTGCCTACTCATTTGTGCCTATAAATTTCAAAGACTACTTCCTGACCCATTAACTGAAAGAGATTCATTACTGTGCATATTTCAAGGCAGGGTGACACAAGAGGAGGAAATCACTGAACAATAGCATTAATTTCATACACCAATAATATTTTGCTGAAGATACTTTAAAATGTTTACAGCAGGACATCCACAAGGATTCAGAAGAGGCTGTGAGTGAGGGATAGTACTTCTGAAATCAGATGGATTGTTGGCTGACAGCACAGAATACCAGAAATATGCTATTAATGACCACACACAGACATTTCTGACTCTTGTGTGGGTCATAAGCCATTATGAATAAGATTGTGAAGAGTGGGAATTCTAGAAAGCTTCAATGTGCCTATGCAGAACCTATAAGGAGACCAAGTGGACTATTTTGAACAAAACAACTTTTTCATGATGTAAAAGAAGGAAAGATGTGGCTTGTATTCTTTCACTAAACTTACTCTATCTGCATGCTGAGCAAAGAATCCTAGAAGTTTCACTACATGAAGGAAAGCAGAGGGCCAGGATTAGAGCAAGACTTACTAGCAACCTGTGAAAAGCACGCGATACAACCTTGCTTGCGTAAAACAAAGAGAAACTGAAGAGTTTGCTGAACATTAAAAAAAGACCACAGTTTTCAGTGTGGATCACATTCAACATAAAGAAAATGGAAACCTTCACAAATGAGGTGACAAGCAGCATGGTGAAGATGGAGAAAAACAAGTTAAGGACCTCATTCACAATCAATACTTACGGAAGCAGCAGTCAAGTAATCAAACGACATATAGCATTGGGTATGGTATATTTGCTGCAAAAGATCTCTCATTTAAAGTTTTTGGAAGCAAAAATCTCATGAGGACCTAGGTGCCCATGATCCAAGCCATAATTTTTCATGGTTTGTCTTACATGGATGAGAGAACTGGGTGATGAACAAAGAGTACAGAAGAAGAAATGATTTGAATTATAGTGTTGGTGAAGAACACGAAATATATCTTGAATTGTGAGAAGAATGAACAGATTTGTCTTAGGAGTACAGCCAGAGTGCTCTTTAGAAGGAAGAATGGCAAGGCTCTGTCTCATGTTATTTGGTCAGGTGATCAGGGAGGACCTGCCCCAGGAGAAGGTGATCGTGTTTGGCAAAGGAGGGCAATGAAGACAAGGAAGACCCTCAACTAGATTTATTAACCCAGTGACTGAAACAATGGTCTTCAACATGAAGGCTGTGAGGACGGTGATGACTGGTCAGTGTTTCTTTCTATTTTACATAGTCTGACTATGAGGTACCACCAACTTGAAGGCGTCTAAGAGCAATGTATTATATACAGAGCCCACTGGTGACACAAATGATTTGTACTACCAATTGAAAGATTGGTAGTTCAAAGATAACCAGTTATGCTATGGAAAAAAATGTCGTGTGATAAGGTTCTGTAAAGATTATATCTAAGAAAATCCCATGGAATTCAGTTCTGCTGTGTCATCCGTGGGCTGACCATGAGTCAGAATTGACTTGAGGGAGTGCATTTCATTAAAATAAAACACACACACAGAGATACATTATCCTAGTGCTCTTTGAGACCATATTGACAGGAAAAAGTAAGGGTGAGTTTTGTGTGAAGTGCAGTGGGTAAGGCAAAAGTTGAGCCTGATGCCCGGTAGCGTAGTGGTTGTGCGCGGGACTGGGGCCCACTGGGATGGAGGTTCAATTCCAGCTCCACGGAGCAAAGGCTGGGCCTCCTCCTCCCACCATCAGAGGGCAGTGATTTCCATCCCCCCCTACCTCCCCCCCCCCAAAAAAGCAAAAGTTATTTATAAAACATAAAATAGTGATTTTGGGCTGAGCCCCGGTGGCATAAATGGTTGAGTGTGGGAC
>PVJH01041703.1:0-14786 GCA_004026705.1 Nesogale talazaci | reverse complement strand
AAAATGGCGCGAAGCTGATCAGGCCTGAATTCCAGGCCCTATGGGTTCAGGGACTGTCTGATCACTATGCTATACCAAAGCAGGACGCAGGGTAAAAGGCATGGAGGAAAAATGAGGTGGGGTGGGGGGGAAGCGGGGAATGGCGCGAAGTTGATCGGCCCAAATTCCAGACCCTATGAGTTCAGGAGCACTGCGTGATCACCAGTATCAACACAGGCCTGCTATACCAGAGCGCACGCGGAGGAAAAGGGAGAGAGGAGAGTTAAGGGTAAAGTAGGATGGCCCACAGCCCATCCGAGTCCCGCGTGGCTGAAATGGCACCACCGGTTCCAGTGCCATCCGAGCCGATTGCCCGCCACACAGGGGCGGTGCACGCTCTCCCACAGGGAGAAACAGGCCTCTATCACCTCCCACGCTGCACAGGGGTAGCCCCCGGCAAGTTAAAGAGCCCAACTACCTGGCCTTCCCCACGACCCAGGCCGGGGCAGGGTGCGGCGTAGGGGAGACAGCGGCTCCCTCTGAATGGGACCTCAGTCATGGTGGGAGCCGGACCGCCAACCAGGCAGGGAGCAAGTATAGCCACATGGGTGCTGGAGACAGCCCCGACACCGGTGCTGGGTGCCCCAGCCCAGGCGGTCAAAGCTATCACTGTTTGGGGTCTGGATGGTCTGAGGGAGAGAGCCAAGAGAAGTCGCTGCGAGCCCCTGCACAGAGGGACCGTGGGAGACGAGCGGCTCCCCTACGTGGGAGTCGTGAATGGGCTATGTAGTAATCAGAAATTGTCCTGGTATGCTCCTGGCCATCCTGTTCCTGGGGCAGTGGTCAGACAAGGTGGTGAATTGGGGGAGTGAGTGTCTGATGGGGAGCGACACAAAGGTCTCGCCGGCGGGAAATCTCCGACATATAGACTTAGATCCTTGGGCTCCAGAAAAAGGCGGAGTGGGTCACAGTCTCCTCCTGGATTGGGAGACCCACTTGTAGGGACCTTTCCACTTACCAGAACTCTTCCCCTTGACCTCCCAGTCACCAAAATCACCGGAGCTCCTGGTATGGGCTGCTTACCTGGGCGCCATCTTTACCGCTCTCCTCATTAAATTCTTTAAACACAATTGAAGTACTTTCTCTTGGGAGACTGTATGTTCTTGGTACCAAACCTCCGTGTCTCCACCCATTTTTGCCAACTTTCTTTCTTTGCTTCTTTATTTTAATGCCTAAATAGCAACACTTATTCATTCTTTGTTCCAGCAGGGTACAAGCAGTTAATGTACATGGCTGCTAACTAAAAGACTGGAGGTTCAAGCCGACCCCAAAATCACCTCAGTTTAAAGGTCTAGTGAACTACTTATGAAAAATTAGGCATTGAAAAATCATATGGGGAATGGATTTGGGGCTAGCACTTAATCTTAGACCCAATTTAAGAGCAATTGGTTCTTACATCATGACTCCACTCAATATCACCTTCATGAAATGATCACTAGTGAAGAAAGCAGATGGTGCCCAAGTATCAATCAGAATGGTGTCTCAGGTCTTAAAGGCTTATGTTCAAACAAGCAGCCATCTAAATAGGAGTCAGTTAAATCTACACGAAAGAAGCACAACAGTTGTGTGCACATAGATGACAATTCAAATCTCAACTATGGTTTGGAGAAAAGCATCAGAGCAAAAATTATGAGCACCCAACTTGTGATGGGTTCTGAGGAACAGTGAGTGCCCCAACCTCATCTGCAGAGTATCTGGTCAGACTGAGTCACTGGCAGAGCCTCTCTAGCCACAGATGAGTTCGTTCAGATCCATCAGCCTACGATTAGGCAGACAATTGTAATCTTGATTCTGCTGGCTTGAATCCTACTCTTGGCCAGCTGACCACCCTGTATACATGATCTGAATGAGCTCTGGGCACAAGTATCTCTTACTCGTCTGTGACAGAAATTTCTTCTCTTGCTTTTGATTATTTTTTTTGGGGGGGTGTCTTCTGCTTCTTGCACATTATTAGTATTTTTGTGTATACTATTATGTTTCTACTCTTAGCAGCTGAGTGAGTATGTTTTCTAGTTTGTTCTGTTGGGTCTCCCAACTGTGAAGCAGAGGAGGAGAGGATACATAATGATAATTACAGATACAAGGAAATATGGGGCTTGGGGTGGGGGTGATGGATGAAAGCGAGGAAAGGGGAATTTCAGAAGTAACTAAGGAATACTGGAAGGGGATGGGTGGAGCACTAAATGGATCATGGATGTATAAATCATCTTAAAGGTGATTTAACCAAAGGGGAAGGGAAAAGCTCTAGTGTTGATGTGGGGGTGATTGTAAAGTTCTCCGTGATATGATTGAATGATTGAACTATGACATGGTATATGTAACTTACTTGTCAATACATCTTTAAAAGAAAAGAAATAGGGGGCTGAGCTCTGATGGCATAGTGGTTGTGCGTGGGACTGTAGCTCACTGGGATGGAGGTTCAATTCCAGCAAGGGCTCTACAGGAGTAAAGGCTGGGCCTCCTACTCCCACCACCAGAGGGCAGTGATGCCCCCAAAACAAAAAACAAACAAAAGAAAAGAAATAGAATGTGGAATGCAATTCCACTGTGACATACAGTGGATTTCCATGAGCTGTAATGGAGTACACAAATATTGGCTTACTGGTATTCCTTCTGGAGATCTCAGATCAAATGATACATTCATAGGGAAAATTTACTTCACACCCAAAGTAGGCTGGTTTATTCATTATATATCTTTACATTTTATTTCTCTTTGCTTATAATTATGCCATTTAAAGAAAATAAATTAATTACAATTTCTCTCCACCAACAGAGATAAAACTCCCTAAAGAAGAAATTATAATGACCTTTGTCCATAATGGGTGAAAGATGTGACTTTCTAATACTGTACAAACTTACAATTTAAAAAGTCCATAGGGACAGTTCTAGCCTGTCCTCTACGGTAGCTAGGAACTGGAATCAACTTGATAGCACTGAGTCTTGTGGATTGCTCATAATAGAATATTGGAAACATTCAGCAAATATTTATTGAGTAAAGAATTTAGATAGCGGAAGAGATGGTCAGATGAAGGAAAGGCCTTAGGTATCCTTTGAAGAATTTGGATATTATCCTTTGGGGGATTAAGAACACTTGATGTATTTTTACCTAGATATATTGATTTGTGTTTATATAATTAACTTATTTCAATTTTTTTTGTACAAAGGGGATTGAGAGATATAAATATGTGAAGCAGAAAACCAACCTAAAAGGACATAAAGCTGGCTTAGATGTAAGAATCTTTCAAATGACTCTCAATGTTTTTGCTTCAGTAAATGTTTTACTTTTATAAAAATACATTGTAAAACAAGGATTATTAGGCAATTCACTATGTGAGTTTGAAGTTTCAGGGAGTTTTATGAACTGGGCATATCTATAGCTATTCTTTGTGCTTGGAGATAAAAAAGGAGTGTGGAGAGGAACAATCAGGACTATATGTTGGATATGGTAAGGTTTTCAAATGAGAATTTAACAGGATAGTTCTTATAATCCTTTACGAATGAACAGTTTCATTATAGTGATGGAGAGAAAAAATAGTTGGTGTAATTTTCTTGGAATTTTTCTGACAAATGCAATTTTAAGTGGTTTTATTTTTAAGTCATCTTAATAAGAGTCATGATCATCCTGTGTCCTTCAAGAAAATCTATCAAGATTATCTTTTTGTAATTCTCCAAATTAATTGTCATAAACTTCTAAGCTCACCTATATGTCTTAAATATAATTAGAACTGCAAATTTTCCCTAAAACTTCTGTTTGATTGGACTTTGTTCTCTGGATCTTATTGGCAAATCCAATATTCATCCCTAGCGACACTTAATTGCTAACAAGGTCAGCAGTTCAAATCTAACAGCCTCAAAATACAAAGGAGCCAAAAAAATAGAAAAAAAATACAAAGTAGCAATTCTTCTACCCTCTAGGGTCACAAGTCTGAACAACTCAATGGCAGTGGGCTTTATGTGTTTTTGTCTGTTTTGCTTTTATAGATAGTTCAGTATCCTTGTTTCATAAAACCATCATTTGATCTTGCTTAGGAGATTAGAAAAAATAATTCTTTGAACTATATTTTTGAAAGGCACTTTAACTAGACTAAGACAAGTGTATTACTGAGAAACCTTGTCTACAACCATCCAGTGATCACAGAGACATATCTAAACATGTCTATACAAATCTTGTTTGGAATAAATCTGTGCATATATAAACTGGAACCCTAGCAATACTTTTTGACTTATTCCTCAAACTTTTTCATTATTGTATTTTCTACCATTATTCTTCCTTGTTCACTAATCTGTATGTCTCCTTTTAACAATTTCTGTTTTACTAATCTCATTTTAGCTTTATTTAACTCGATTTGTTGATAAACTCATCATTTTAGCTCGCCATCTATTTATGTGTATTAAATTGCCCATTGCAACTATATTAAAATAGCAATTTTTATTTAAAAAGCAGCTTATATTCCGGATTTTAAAGAGATTTTACAAATCTTGAACAGACCCTTTGCCAATTTAGGTTTGTTAAGTAAAGGTTTACTAATCCATTCTTTCTCAGGGAAGTATCTATGAAGTTTATTCTAAAATTTTAACACATTTTTTAAGACCTTATAGTTTTATAAGATAAAACTGAATTAGCCTAGTCTACTGAAAGTAAAATCATAAAGTATATGCAAAGTAAACTAATTTTCTAAAATGCACTTGCTTCTGTCATCAGTGTAATTTTGTTGTTGCTGGCAGTTTTTGCCTATGTCATTAAATGTGAATAGCAAAAAAGGTGAATGGACAGATAATTCAGATTTAAAAACTGCATCTTCTCTGTTGCCAGATGTCAAGGTAACCTGAGACTTAATGATTGCTAAGCTACATACCTGCCACCCTTACCTGTCTCCAGCAGAGTTGACAAAACAAGCTATTTTTGATGTCAAAACAGATTGGTAAGGAAGAAAGACAGACACTTGGGCACAGTCAAGAAGTCTCTTGCTTTTGCATTTCAGAGTTTACTTTTCATTTTGAATTATCTCCTAAAACAAAGAAAGCATTTACTAAATCATATAAAGTTATGAAAGCTGTTCTGAGCCAGTATATTCCCATATGCAGAAGCACAAATTCTCCTGAACCTATCTTATTTCATTCCCCAAAAAACACCCAGATCACCACAGACTTTATCTGAAAGATCTTACTTGAAGCCACCTCATATTTATAACATATATTTTAACACAAAAATTTATATTGTATACATTATATTGAAGTATTCTAATAGATCTAAAAGTTTTAAGACTGAAATTACTCTGTTTGATTCTTCTATCTATAGTCTTATAATTCCCACCAAATGAATGGGTGGGAACAAATCTATGAACCAATCACAAAAGCTATTAAGAAGGATTTTACCAACTTTCTCAATCTGAAATTGATCAAGTATGATCATATAAAAATGCATTTATAATTAGTGATAATTGGAATGAAAAAGTTGGAAACAAAGAGGAAGGAAGAATAGTTAGAAAACAAATCCTTTGTGACAGACCCAAAGCTGTAGCTCTAATGAAAGAATTTTGTAAAACCATTGACTTTTTCTTTGCAAATACCTATTTTTATATAACATAAATTGCAACGATACAAGTTGACTTCTCTAGATGAAATGCATTTATATCAAATTAGCTTCATCTGTGGGAATACACCGTGGAGAATCTCATTATCTGTAGCTAACACCAGGGTAGGAGTCGACTGTGGAACAGAATATTGATTTGCTCATACATAAGGTCAGGTTGGTGCAGAAAAATATTAAAACAAACTCACAAGAGCAAAATATGACCCTGAATATATCACACTTGAATTTCAGGGCCATCCAAAAAGCAAAAATGACACATTGAACATAATAAGAGAAGACTTGATGAACTGTGGAAGGATATCAAGACCATCACTCATGGAGAAAGCAAAAGTTCATTAGAAAGACAGGAAAGAAACAAAAGATCAAAAGGGATGTCAGAAGAGACTCTGAAACTTTCTCTACATACACTAAACAAGGCAAATGAATGGAATGATGTAGTAAAATATTTGAATGGAAAATTCCAAAAGGCAGCTAAAGAACACTAAGTAAAACATTATAATGAGATGTGCAAAGACATAGAATTAGAAAATTTTAAAAAGATACTTAGCATATCTTAAACATAAAGAATTCAAGAAAAAATGTAAGCCACAAATTGCAAGATTCTATGGGGAAAGTATTGAATTATGCAGGAAACATCAAAAGAAAATGGAAAGAACAGAGTTATTGTATTAAAAGCATACAACCATTTAAAGATATAGCATATGACCAAGAACCAATAGTACTGATGTAAGAATTTCAAGATTCACTGAGATGTTAGCCAAAAACAAGGCTCCAGGAAGTGACAAATTAGCTGTTCAAATTTGTCAACATGCTGACGAAGCACTGGAAGCCAAGGAATATGGACAGCCAATTGGCCAAATTTACTAAATAAACCCATATTTGTACCCATTAAAAAAGAAGTGTGACCTATCCCAAACCACTCACCTGTGAGTAATTGAAAACAGGATTCCTGGAGTGGCAGCCTGCTGTCTATAAAATGGGTCAAATGAGCCCTCTGAGGAAGTGAGAATAAGGGTCTCATTACTAGTAAGAACCAGTAATGGAATGCGTCCTCTGGAACCAAGATTCCTGTACAGCGAATTTCTTGGATCCTGATGACAGCTATGCCATCAGAGCAGCAGCAGCATAACCAGGAGTCAGAGTATATACTTGAATGATGGATTTTCCAAGAAACAGTGAAAGTTAAGTGTTTTTGTGCAGGAGGCTGGCTTGTGAAACTGGGTGCCCCTGGGAACTTAATTGGGGAAGTTGAACATAAACCCATGAAAGTGGAGATTTGGGCTTAGACTTACTGGTGTGTGTGTCTCTAGACACTTATTTCAGGAAGTTGGGTCTGCTGACCCACAGCAAAGTGGTATACCCCTTTGGGCATTCATTTATTAGCAGATTTCAAACTTTGTAGCATGTACTCGCAAACAGTTATCTTGAGCATTTCTCAATGGCTTTAAAATTTAACTTCTTTAATAAACCCTTTAATCATTAATTTTATCTCTGAGTTTCTGTGCAGCTATTGCAATGGATATTAGAAAGTAGAAAAGTAAAATTGTGGACACTAATTAAAATTATATACTACATAATGATTGAAAGAAATTTAGCCCAAGAAGACATAACCATACTAAGCACATATGCACTGAATTAAAGAACCTCAAAATACATTAATCAAATTCTCACAGAATAGAAGAAATAAAGAGACAGCTCAAAAATAATGGGACACTGCAACACGTTACTCTCAAGGAATGAGAGATGATCAGGAAAGAAACTCAATAAAGACAAAAAAGTTAAAGAACACAATGAACCAGTGCAACTTCCTAGTAATATGCAGAACGCTTACCCAACACAACCATAGTATGCATATTTCTCCAGTGGAAACAGAACATTTTCAAGGGCAGATCACATGCTAAAGCACAAAGCAAGCCTTATTTTTTTAAACTGAGGTCCTACAATCCACTTTCGCAGATCACAATTCTGTAAAGTTAGAGATCAACAACATAGGAAATAGAAACCTAAAGACAAATACATGGAGACTGGCCCACATACTACTTCAAGATGACTGGGTAATTAATTGAATAAGGGATGGAATTTAAAAATTCCTTGCAACAAATGAGAACAATAAAAGCCCAACATATCCAAATGATTGGGACATAGCAAAAGTAGTTAACAGAGATAAATATTTAGTAGTCACAGAACATGTGAAAAAAGAGGAGAAATCCACAATCAAAACATCTTAAAATACACCTTCAAGAACTGGAACAAAGGCAACAGCATAAACCCTCCAACAACAAAATAGTAATCATAAAGCTCAGAGCAAAAATAAATGAACTGAGAAATAAGAAAATAAAGGGGGAAAATCAGCAAGACAAGCAGTTGGCTTTTAGGAAGTATTTAGAAAATTAGGAGGCCACTGGCAAATGTAACAAAGGAAAAAAATGATGCAAATACCCAGAATGCAAGATGAAAAAGGTGACATCATAACAGGTGCAAATGAAATTTTAAAAATAATAAAATCAAGAAAGATGTGCATAAGTGCTGTATCTTCTCATTATGCTCATTCATTCTGTATGCTGAGCAAATAATTAAAGACATTGGATTATACTAAGAAGCATGTGGCAGTAGATTGGTGGAAGACTTACTAACAGCCTGCCATATACTGATGTAAACCTCTAGGTCACAATTCAATGTTAGGAAATCCGAAATCCTCACAACTGGCCCAAGAGGTATCTTTATGAGAAATGGAGAAAAGAATGAAGGTGTTCAAGGGTTTCATTTTGCTCAGATCCACCACCAGTGCTTATGGAAGCAGCAGTCAAGAGACCAAAGAATGCATTTCATTATAAATCAGTTGAACAAGACCTTTTTAAAATGTTGAAAAGCGAAGATGTTATTTTGAGGATTAAGATGTCCCTGTCCCAAGACATGGTATTTCCACTGGTCTCATATGCATGACAAAGTTGGATATTGTATAAGGGAGACTGAAGAAGAATCTATGCATTTGAACAGTGGTGCTGACAAAGAGCACTGAAAGTAGCTTTGCCAGTCCGGGTAGACTAAAGGAACAAATTTCAAAGCCACGCATATAGATATAAGGAATGGGTTTATATTCAAGGGGAACAGGACATTGAGAAAACATCCCTGCCCAGTGCAGCTCAAAGGCACAAGTCCGATATTAACCCATATGCCTGAAATTGGTCCATAAAGTCTCCTTCTGACTCACGAAGCCACAGGCTACAGAGTCCCGGCACCAACAGGGGTCTCCCCATGTCTCCTCACTTCCAGGGCTCAGGGTCCATCAACAGCATCCTGTGGTGGCAGAAGCAACTCATCACTGGCAGAGGCCTCCATGTGACTGCCCCAGCCTCGGAGGTCTGGCTCCATCAGGGCAAAGCTGTGTGGTTTCTCCACCGGCTACTCCAGCCTCGCAGACGCCACAACTCTTGTTGCCTGTGATTAATCATCTCTGAAACTAACTCCCAACAACTGGGGAAGATAGCTTCTCATCTTCACGAAGGAAATATTGCGAGATTTCCCAGGAGTCTCAGGTAATAGCCATGCCCACACAGAGGCCTCATCGGCTACTCAAAGCCTTTCTCCAATTTAACAGGCCAGACTCCACCCCTACATTTCAATCATAAAATTAACATAAGCACATGACTGCCACAGTAGCATAGACTCCCAAAAGAACAAACACATTTATTGTGCGAGAAGTACAACCAGGGTGTTTCTAAGAAGTAAGGTTGGTGAATATTCATTTCCTGTACTTTTGACAGGTTATCAAATAAGACCAATGTCTGGGAAAGGACATCATGCTTAGTAACCAATGGGCTCAACCACTAACAATTGTGAAGATGGCACAGGACCAGGTTGTGATCCATTCTGTTGTACATCGGGTCACTGTGAATGAAACTGACTGCACAACACCTAACAACAACACTTTACTTTGATTTCACAAGGAGTTCCCCCATTTATTTAAAAAGCATTCTATTGGGGGCTTATATAACTCTTAGCACAATCTATGCATCCATCCATTTTATGTCAAGCACATTTGTACATTTGTTGTCTTCATCATTCTCGGAACATTTGCTTTCTATTTAAGCCCTTGGCATCAGCTCCTCATTCCCCCAATTTTTTTTTTTCAACTCGAACCTTGCATATCAGTGACTTAAAGTCCGTTCTTCAGTAAGCCCCAGGCTTTGTTCTGATTGATATCGCTGAGATTCTCCATCATTCCTTTTTATAGATGTAGTCTATAGATGTATTCGATTCCTGTGTATTTCATCTGACCCACTTCATGTGCATAATCATTGTTTATGTTATGGAAAAAGATATTTTCAATGAACAAGTTTTGTTTTTGAAAAATGCTATCTTGTGATATCTGCTAATTTCTAACACCAAGGCCATAATTTTCAGCTTCTACTCATCCTTTGGTTTTTATTTTTCCATTCTAATCACCAGTAATTTTTTGGAGCATTTTAATTGCATGTTTGATCAACTTAAGACTGAAGAAATCCATTAAAAATGTTCCATTTATTCATCTTTGGCATTAGTGGTTAGTATATAAATTTGTATAATATTTGTATTACCTGGAATTCATTTTAGGTATGTTGATATTGTCCTAACACTGACAGCACTGTATTTCAGAGGTTATTAAATGTTCTTTTTAATGATAAATGCAGTACAATTCTTTTTTAATTTTTCATTTCCTGCAGAGTAAACCATATAATTGTCTGCATCAAAGTGACCAATATCATGTCAGTTCATTAATGCTAAGGACATCAGTCTTTAAGTTGTGACAGCTTCAAATTTTTCTTAATTCATACTTTGCATATTCCAAATTTGAGTATAATGGATAACATTAGCTACTTCTTATTATTTTGAGTTGTGCCACATTAACAAATGATGGTTTTGAAACCTTTCTTTATCCATGTTATTAAGGTTGATGGTACTTTGAGAAAGGGACCATGGTGTTGTGGATTAAATATTGGGCTACTAACCACAGTGTAGTGGTTCAGTTTCAACAGGCAATTCTTAGGACTATGATGATGCTAGATAGCCGCTCCCAAAAAATATTGCAGTGACAAAACCTATCCTAGAGCATTTCTATAGGATAGAACTAACTTGATGTCAATTAGTTCTACTTTGAGGAGACTCCCCAGACATAGTTTGAGCACTGTCCCGCCTTCGGGTCTAACTTTTCAGCACTATAACGGACAATGTTCGTTCTCCTTCTTTCTAAGAGATTTTCAATGGTAACCTGACAGTGGTAGATCTCCTCTTGTCTTTTCCTGTCTTTCTTCGCTTCATTCACCACTGAAAACTGTCCATCAGTTATTTGAAATATGCATGGTAGAACTTCCAAGCATCACCCCAATTGCCAGTTACCATTGTACAACAAACTATCAAATGAATGGATGTCTAATACAAAGGAAATGGATCCAAAGTATTATGCTTCTTCTGACTGTGAAATGACATCTTTATTTTTTTCCAATTATTTTATTAGGGCCTCTTACAGCTCTTATAACATTCAATACATCATTTGTATCAAGCACACCTGTACACATATTACCATATTCATTTCGAAACATTTTCCACCTGAGCCCTTGGTATAAGCTCCTCTTTGTCCCTCCCTCCTTTTTTAATGAATCATTTTATTGGAGGCTGATACAACTCCCATCACAATCCATACATACATCAATTGTATGCAGGCCACATTTACACACTTATTGCCATCATCACTCTCAAAACATCCTCCCTCCATCCAGGCCTCCAGGATCAGTTCCCTATATTTCCCTTCCTTCCCCCCCTCCATGAACCCTTAGTAATTTACAAATTGTTATTATTTTCATACTGTACACTGTCCAATGTGTCCCAACACTCACTTCCCTGTTTTCCATGCCCCAGAGAGGAGGCTACGTGTAAATCCCTGAAATTGGTTCTCCCTTTCTATTCCTCCATCCCTCCACCCTCCTGGTATTACTACTCTCCTATTACAAGTCTTGATGGATCATCTATCCTAAATTTCCCATGTTTCCAACATCACTATAGATCTCCTGGTCTAGCTGGCTTATGTGGTAGAATTGGGATCATGATATTGGGTGGAAGGCAGCATTTGAGAACTAGGGGAAAGTTGTATACCCCAATCCCAAAAGGGGCAGCCACCTCTCCACCAGAGAAGTTTGCCTTGGAGGTCAGCACTGAAGACATCTTTATTGAAGAATAAAAAAATTTATAAAACTTACTTGGCAAAGTTCTGCTTTTGATCCACACCACAAACTATTGCTGCAATTGTTCTAAACATCACTAAAATAAAGCCAATTAATGAAATGTATGATCAGCCTATTATAGAAAATAATGTTACCAAAATATTTAAAACTGCATTTGCTATTTCTTTATTATTTTAATGAAATACATATAATTCATTATCCAGAATTATGTTATATGTATAGTTATATTCACATGTTTATAATTATAAACATGTATATACACATGATTATATGCATGTATAAAGATGTATATGTATATATTGTTCTATCTATACACTGTTATGTGTGTACACACAGAAAACACATATAACACATATATGCATAAGGTATAGAAGTATGTCATGTTTTTCTGCAACTTGTAATTTTTTTTTAATTTTATTGGGGGCTCTTACAGCTACTACAACATTCAGTACATCAATTGATCAAGCACATTTGCACACATGTTTCTACATACATTTCCCAATGTTTTCCACTTGAGCCCTTGGTACAAGCTCCTCTTTAAAAAAAAACAAAAACAAAAACCCTCCCCTTTCCCCTCCCCCCCTTTTCTTAATGAATCATTTTATTGGGGGGCCCCTACAACTCCCATCACAATCACTAACACCATCACTTGTGTGCAGGCCACTTTTACACACCCATTGCCATCATCAATCTCAAAACATTCTCCCTCCCTCCAGGCCCCCATTATCAGCTCCCTATATTACCTTCCCACCCCTGCTTCCCCTTGAATCCTTACTAATTCACAAATTATTTTTTCATCCTGTACACTGTCCAATGTGTCCCAACACTCACTTCCCTGTTGCCTGTGCCACAGAGAGGAGGCTAGGTGTAGATCCCTGAAGTTGGTCCTCCCTTTCTATTCTTCCATCCCTCCACCCTCCTGGTATTACCACTCCTATTACTAGTCTTGATGGATCATCTATCCTAAGTTTCCCATGTTTCCAACTTCACTGAACATCTGGTCTAGCTGGATTTATGTGGTAGAATTGGGGTCATGATAGTGGGTGGGAGGCAGCATGGGAACTAGAGGAAGGTTGTATATTTCATAGCTCCTACCCTGTATCTTAACTGACTCATCTCCTCCTTGTCATCCCTCTGCAAAAGGATGTCACCTCACCTATTGATGGGCTTTGGGTCCCCAATCTGTACTCCCCCTCATAAATAATAATATAATTTTAGCTCATTGATGCCTGACACCGGATCCCTTCACCACCTCATGATCACACAGGCTGATGTGCTTCTTCCATGTGGGCTTTATTGTTTCTGAGCTGAATGGCCGCTTGTTTACTCAAGCCTTTAAGACCCCAGATGCTATATCTTTTGGTAGCCGGACACCATCAGCTTTCTTCACCACATTTGCTTATGCACACTTTTGTCCTCAGGGGTCATATCAGGAAAGTGAGTATGCAAAGTTGTGCTTTTGAGTTCTTGAACCTGATATCTCATCCCTTTGACACCTCATGATTCCACATGCTAGTGTGCTTCTTCCATGTGGGCTTTGTTGCTTCTGAGCTAGATGGCTGCTTGTTTACTTTCAAACCTTTAAGTCCCCAGATGCTCCATCTTTTGATAGCCGGGCACGATCAGCTTCTTCACTACCTTTGCTTATGCACACATTTGTCTTCAGTGATCATGTTGGAAAGGTGAGCATCTTGGAATGCCAATTTAATAGAACAAAGTGTTCTTGAACCGAGGAGATACTTGAGTGGAGGTCCAATGCCCATCTGTTGTCCTACTACTAACCCTATAAGTATATACATTAATCTCTTTCCCCATCCTCACTTATAAATATATGCCCCTATGTACATTCCTATATTTGAACCTCTATAAATGTTCATTATCCCCCAGTTCCTTCCTCTATTTCCATTTGCTTACCTCTTGTCCCACTATCATGCTCACTCTCCATTTGGGTTTCAATATTTTTTCTCTGTTACATTAGTCGTAATCAATCTCTATTGGCCTTCTCTCACTCACCTTATCCCTGCATTTATATCAATTGTAATTCCCTTTTTCCTGGGCTGGTCGACATCACCACCTTTCCCCCTCATCCCCCTCTTCAATGTCCCCTACCCTGGAGCCATCAGACTTGTCATTTTCCCCTCCAACCTCTTTGTCTAGTCTATCCTGTAGAGGTAGCAATATGTACAAGAAAGGTCTCCTAAAATGGAGCAACTTAGGCAAATAAAACAATGATAACAACAGCAAGAAACCCCCTCGATGTACTATACAATATGTAAGAGAATAATAAAACTAATAGCAATATAAGAGCCTGTATAAAGTTCAAGGTTTGTTGTTGACCTCCTAGAGTGACCCCTGGTTCAGTTGGATGGGGTGCCAATACCCTGGCCCCAAATTATATCCTTGTCACTCCATCTATGACTCTATGCTCTGATGCACACTCTTAGTGCTTTGCATTTGTGTGGTTGTGTCCAACAGGGTATAATCTTGACCCTGCTTCTTCTTCCTGGACCCAATAGGCCTTGGGTCTGCGAGGGTAGCCATATTTCTTAATGGGGCTGGCCGTGCAGTCCTCTTTGTGCAGTAGCTGTCCTGAGTGGGATTATTGCCCTGAAGGCTCAGTGGGCCAGGTTGCACATCATTCTCTCTTCCTCCCCTTTCATTTGTTCTCATGTGCTCTGGTCAGGTTTATCTCACTCCCCAAGTTTCAGCCTCAGTGCTGGCCTCCAAGGCAACTTCTTCTGGTAGAGAGGTGGCTGCCCCTATAGTTGGGGTTGGGGTTGTGTTCTCAGGTCCCTCCACTGGTTCTCCACTCCATGCTGCCGTACTGCATTCACATGCTGGGTCTCCGGGTTTAAGTTTGGTCCCTCTTTCCCTGTGGAGATATAAACAATACCCTCCCCTTTGATGGTTTAGTGCCCCCTTCCCTTTCTACACGT
>PVJH01041702.1:0-14799 GCA_004026705.1 Nesogale talazaci | reverse complement strand
GGGGAGGTGTCTGCGGGTCAAGCCAGGGGCTGTCAGTAGCAAGGGCGACGGGCCAGGGGCTGACCGAGGGCAAAGAGGGGTTTCTCTGCTGTGGTAGAGCAGGTGGGGGTCTCCGAGCAGAGAGGATTGTGGGAGCCCGCCCGTGGGGGGTGATGCCCACCTGTGCCCCGAGGCGGGAGGGGGGGCCGCTCTCTGAGGAGCCATGCTGGGGGTGGGGGGGCGGTTTCCACAGGAAGGCGAGGGTTCCGACCCAGAGCCAGCAGATGCGGGGGAGGACAGCAGGTCGGAGAACGGGGAGAATGCGCCCATCTACTGCATCTGCCGCAAGCCGGACATCAACTGCTTCATGATGTGAGCCCCGGCCGGGCGGGCCGCTGGGTGGGCTTGCTGCCGCCGGGTGTGGTGGGGTGCAGCGGGTGGGCTGGGCCCTCACCCGGCCCTCGCCACCACCCGCCCCATCCTCCGCAGCGGGTGCGACAACTGCAATGAGTGGTTCCATGGGGACTGCATCCGGATCACTGAGAAGATGGCCAAGGCCATTCGGGAGTGGTACTGCCGAGACTGCCGAGGTGAGGGGGGCGGGAGGGACGGGGAACAGTGTGGAGGTGTCTGCATGACTTGGGACTGGGTTTGTTGTGAGCACCCAGAAGGGCCGTCTGACCCAGAACAGGAGGATGTGGGGAAGGGGCAGGGACAAGAAGAGACGGTGTTCTAGGACCATCCAAACGCACCCCACCCCCTTCTACCCCTCCGCGTGCCAAACTTCCCTGCCTTCGCCCTCCACTCCACAGAGAAAGACCCCAAGCTGGAGATCCGCTACCGGCATAAGAAATCCCGAGAGCGGGACGGCAGTGAGCGGGACGGCAGTGAACCCCGGGACGAGGGTGGAGGGCGCAAGCGGCCTGTCCCCGATCCAGACCTGCAGCGCCGAGCAGGATCTGGCACAGGGGTCTCAGCCATCCTGGCTCGAGGTTCTGCATCACCCCACAAAGCCTCCCCTCAGCCTTTGGGGCCCGCATCCAGCCAGGTGAGTGACTTCAGAGGTCAGGAGGGTGAGGTGTGCCTGTGAGCAGCCTTCCTGAGATCTGCTCTTGCTCCCCCCCCCCCCCCCCCCCCCCCCCCCCCCCCCCCCCCCCCCCCCCCCCCCAGCAGCATCACCACCACCACCACCAGCAGCAGCAGCAGCAGCAGCAGCAGCAGCAGCAGCAGCAGATCAAGCGGTCGGCCCGGATGTGTGGTGAGTGCGAGGCCTG
This sequence comes from Nesogale talazaci, assembly GCA_004026705.1. Classification (NCBI taxonomy): domain Eukaryota; kingdom Metazoa; phylum Chordata; class Mammalia; order Afrosoricida; family Tenrecidae; genus Nesogale; species Nesogale talazaci. The sequence goes on along the minus strand of PVJH01041702.1, from coordinate 13,546 downwards.
CCGGCGCACCGAGGACTGTGGTCACTGCGACTTCTGCAGGGACATGAAGAAATTTGGGGGTCCAAACAAAATCCGGCAAAAGTGTCGGCTCCGCCAATGCCAGCTTCGTGCCCGGGTGAGCATGGGCACGGCATGGGCCAAATGGGTGGAGGCTTTGTATCCAGAAGAGGTCGGCTGGGTTTAGGGATGGGTGGTGCCCACGCAGGTGGGTTGGAGCCTGTCCTGTCCCGGTTTTCGGGGCTGGCAGGAGGTCCCCTTGGCCCTGTGCATTTGAGTGGGCAGGGTGAAGCCAGATGTTTTTAGGTGGTCAGGCAGTTGGGGCAGGGCTGGACATATTTGGGTGGGTGGAATGGGGCCAGGGGAATCTGGGGGTTAGGGCAGGGCCAGCCCCCATCCACTTGGGGCTGACCTGGGCCTTCCTCCTGCCGGCACAGGAATCGTACAAGTACTTCCCTTCCTCGGTGAGTCCAGCCCCCCAGGGCAGGGTGGGGCATGTGGGCAGGGGGGTCAGGGCCAGTCCTGAGATTCTGCCCCGCAGCTCTCACCGGTGATGGCCTCAGAGCCCCTGCCACGGCCCCGCCGGCCACTGCCCACCCAACAGCAGACACAAGCGTCACAGAAGCTGGGGCGCCTCCGTGAGGACGAGGGGGTGATGGTGTCATCAGTCAAGGAGCCCCCTGAGGCGATGGCCACACCCGAGCCCCTCTCGGACGAGGACCTTCCAATGGACCCCGACCTGTACCAGGACTTTTGCGCGGCAGCCTTTGATGACCACGGCCTGGTGAGGCTGTGGGCTGGGTGGGTGTGACGGAGCAGAGAGAGGGGAGGCGGGCAGACGGCTGGATGGAAGAGAGTGTGGCAGACCGTGCTGAGTGGTGCCCATCCTGCCGGCAGCCCTGGATGAGTGACACGGAGGAGTCTGCGTACCTGGACCCAGCCCTGCGGAAGAGGGCTGTGAAAGTGAAGCATGTCAAGCGCCGGGAGAAGAAGTCGGAGAAGAAGGTGAGGGGTGGAGGGCAGGCTGGAGTGGGGGGAGCAGGGTTCGGGGGCTGGGGGGGGTTCCCCTGACATGTCTGCCACACCACAGAAGGAAGAGCGATATAAGCGGCATCGGCAAAAGCAAAAGCACAAAGACAAATGGAAACACCCCGAGCGGCCTGATGCCAAGGACCCGGCGACCCTGCCGCAGTGCCTGGGGCCCGGCTGTGTGCGCCCTGCCCAGCCCGGCTCCAAGTACTGCTCAGATGACTGCGGCATGAAGCTGGCAGCCAAGTGAGCCATCGCAGGGGGTCAGGGAGTTCAGGGAGGGGGCACGGCCAGAGGCATCTGTTTGCCTAGCAGTCTGTGACCTACCCACCCCCCACCCAAGCACCCACCTGCCCATTCATCCACTGCCCAGCGTCCCGCTCCATTGCCCCAGCTCGTCCCCGTCTGTTGTGCCATTAAAGCACCGACACTCTCATGTTGTTACTACCCGGCCGCCCGGCGCCCTGCAGCCGCATCTACGAGATCCTCCCCCAGCGCATCCAACAGTGGCAACAGAGCCCCTGCATCGCCGAGGAGCACGGTAAGAAGCTGCTGGAGCGCATCCGCCGGGAGCAGCACGGCGCCCGCACCCGCCTGCAGGAGATGGAGCGCCGGTTCCATGAGCTGGAAGCCATCATCCTGCGGGCCAAGCAGCAGGCGGTGCGCGAGGACGAGGAGGTGAGCACCGCCGCCGGGCAGCGGGGCCGGGCCTGGCTTCCACCGGCTCTCATCCTCCCTTTCGCCTGAACAGAGCAACGAGGGGGACAGTGATGACACCGACCTGCAGATCTTCTGCGTCTCCTGCGGGCACCCCATCAACCCACGCGTGGCCTTGCGCCACATGGAACGCTGCTATGCCAAGGTCGGGGTGGCAATCTGAGGGGTGGGTGTCCCGGGGATCCGGGGGGGGCCCAAGGGGACAGATTTGCCACCTGGCGGGAGGGCACACAGCCAGGCCTTTCCTTTTGTGCTTGTCCCTCAGTATGAGAGCCAGACGTCCTTCGGGTCCATGTACCCCACTCGCATTGAGGGGTGAGTGTGGGTACCACATAGGGCCAAAGAAGGAGGGTGAAGTGGTGGAATGTGGGTGGAAGTGGGGCAGGGTCTGGTACGGTTTGGTATGTGCAGATTAGGTGGGACTTCCCCTCTCTCCCTCACGCTTCTCGCTGCTCCAACCCCCTAGGGCTACTCGGCTCTTCTGTGATGTCTACAATCCTCAGAGCAAGACGTACTGTAAACGGCTACAAGTGCTCTGTCCAGAACACTCACGGGACCCTAAAGTAAGGTTTCCTCTCAATTGCCCTTGTCTCGCCCCACTTCCCTGCCTCACTGACCCCATTTGCTCATTCCTTCCCATTTCCTGCCTGATCACCCCCACTCATGCACACTCCCCCTTTTCCTGTCTCAGTGCTCCCAGCCCCTAAACTTTCCCCCTCTTCTCCTTCTCAGACCACCCTCCCCTCCGCTTTCCCTTCTCCCTTCCCACTCACCTTCTCCCTGTTTGACGTACCAGCCCCTCTCCCCCAAAACTTCCCTGGTCTTGCTCTCTGGTGATGGTCTTCCAGCCCTTCCTGTCCTCAGCCCCTCCACTCTTCTCCACTGCTGACTGGTCCTGCCTTCATCATTTCCCTCTGAACCTCCTTCACTGCTTCCCTAACCGCCCCCCACCCTTTGGTCTTCCTGCAGGTGCCAGCCGATGAGGTATGTGGATGTCCGCTGGTCCGCGACGTGTTTGAGCTCACAGGTGACTTCTGCCGCCTGCCCAAGCGGCAGTGCAATCGCCATTACTGCTGGGAAAAGTTGCGTCGTGCTGAAGTGGACCTGGAGCGAGTGCGCGTGGTGGGTCTCGACGCAGGGTGTGGCTAGGGCAGTGGGCAGGCTGGGCTCTGGAGGCCCCCACTCACAGCTCCATCCTTCTATTCCCTGGTTAGTGGTACAAGCTGGACGAGCTGTTTGAGCAGGAGCGTAATGTCCGCACAGCCATGACAAACCGGGCTGGGCTGCTGGCCCTGATGCTGCACCAAACGATTCAGCATGACCCACTCACCACCGACCTGCGGTCCAGTGCTGAACGCTGAGCCACGCCTGCCCAGGCCTCTCCCAGCCTGCATTCCTCCTCCACTCAGCCGTCAGAGGGTCCTGGAGTTACGTGTCCCCTGTGACCAGCTATCATTGGGCCACCACTGGAGGGTCTCAGAGTTTCCCTGTCCCTGCCGATCCCTCGGTCTCTTGTCCTCTGTGCCTAGTGGGACTGTAGAGAAAGGGGTTACTTCCTCCCTCTTTGGATTTTGTTAATAAAATTTGGAGAAAAACAGACAATTTTGGATGGTCACCCCAACTGGCAGCACCTGTGCTCCGAGCCGCCCTGGGAAGATGCACTTGGGAGGGAGGATGCCGTTGGCCTCCCTGGCAGTGGGTTTTTGGTTTCACACCTGTGCTGTGAGCATGTGACTCCACAAGGCGCCTAACCACCTATTTGAGGACAGTGGGCATACAGTTGGTATGTACTCGATGTGGGAGTGAGATTCTCCGGGACCACAGGTATTTTCTAAGGAACATAGGCCTCCTTTGCCTTCTTGCAGCAGGTGCATGAGGCACATCCCACTGGGGCACCGAACCCCAGCGCTGCCCCAGGACTTGTAGGGAGCATTCAGCCCCACTGCCAAGGGGTGGACGCTTTCCTGCACAGTGGCACTGCCACGCTCACTATCTGCCGCGTCGCACCTCCCTCCCTTCCTGGCGCTGCCCTGGCTTCTGTTACTGAAGCCTGGAAGGGGAGTACAGGGCACAAAAGCCCAGGGGCAGGTGACCAGATGGACACCAACGTAGTCCTTGACGCTGCCCTCCGCCTGTACACATCCGCGCGAGGCGGAGAAGGTTGCTGAGAGAAGAGGCTCTAAGCAGCTCTGGCAAAGGAGAAAACGCAAGCCTCCTGAAAAAAAAGGCGCGCAGGCGCATCCACAGTGTTTGCTAACACTCACCGTCCCCCCCACAACCCCCACTCCCCGCCTTGGCAATGGAGAGCGCAGGCGTAACCCCAGTTCCCCACGCCCCCCTCGCCTTTGATCTCAGACTGCGCAGGTGTCGAGTAATTTCCCTTAGGCCGAGCGCGCAGCGCTTCCTTTTCGGGGCGCAGGCGCAAATTGTCCTCCACCTGCGCGCGCAGTTGTGGATCATAAACACGCAGGCGCGGGAGTTTCCCCACTAAGGGCACCCGCGGCCGAAGCACTAATGCGCAGGCGTCCCGCCAGGGGCGGTGCCCAAGAGGGCAGGCAGCGGATTTCCGGTTCCGGAAGTAACGAACGGCTGCGGCGGCGGCGGCGGCGACAGCTACCGCTTCAGAGAGGCGACTGCAGCGGAGGGAGAGCAGGACCAGGCAGAAGGGGCAGGCGGGCCACAAATCATGGGTCCGCGCGTTTAGAGCGGAGGAAGCAATCGGCCCGTCGCGGAACAGGTGAGACCGCCCTCGGAATGGAAGTGGGGCGCACCCAAGAGGGAACTGGAGAGGAACTGGGACTCCTGAGCTGACGGGGGAGAACGAAGGGCCCTCAGACCGAAGAGGGGAAGGAATGGCGGCTTCGGGATGCCGAGAGGGAGGGATAGGGCCGTTCAGGACGAGGACGGGGAGCGTGGGACTTGGAAGCCTGGCAGGTAGGAGTGCCCAGGAGCTTAGCCGAGGAGCGAGAAGAATGGGGCGTTCCGAATGCCGAAGCGGGGAATGAGGGGGCCTTGAGGCCAATGACGGAGAGAAATGGGGGTGTTGACATGACTGGAAAGGAAGAGTGGGTTGCTCGTCTGGGGGACGAGGAGGAACGGGGGTCAGGTGCTGACGCACATGACATTTCTAGGTGAGGACAGAAAGCTGAAGAGAGAAGTCGGTCTCTCAGGCTCAGAAGGGAGGAATGGAAGATGGGAAGGCGGGAGAAGAGTTGAGTGATTTTTTTTTTTTAGCCCCCAGTGGAGATTGGGGAAAAATCGAGTCAGACAATGAAAGGGAAAATAATGGGGTGGGGGCTCTTGGACCGCGGAAGGGAAGAAACGGAGGATGTGCATGTTCAGGGAGTTGATATGGAGGAATTGGGGCCTCCTGAACTAGGGAAATCAAAGCTGTCACCCCGAGGTTGCAGAGTGGGAAGACAACAGGTAGACAGGACAGCAGGAGAGTTGAAACAACAAAGAGCAACAATCGAGGGCTCAGAAGTGGGCAAAGAAGAAGAGGTGGTCAGGACAGGGAACAGACTTGGTGCCAGTACCAAGGGCGCGAGCTTCAGTGGGCTGTGCAGGGCCTGCCTGGGAGGCGCCTTGGACCTCCCAGCTGACCAAGAGAAGGAATGGGACCCTTAGGGCAAAGACAAGGTGTGTTTCCTGGGTCAGGAATGTGGAGGTGTGGGAAACGGGACGCATGGAGAAGTTGGCTGCCAGTGAAGAAAAACACTGGCCTCTCCGGTTGAGAGTAGGAAGGAATGTCGGAGCGCCATGCTTAGAGTATGGCCATCTTTGGATGAGGATAAAGACAGAAGCTAGGCAAGCTACAGGTCAGGAATGAGGATCGACAGGGAGCTCTAGGGTTCCAGATAGACAGAATGGGAGTGGAGTCAGGCTCATGGGACGGCTGCCTGCAGCAGGTCCTGAGTGGTTTTCAAGAACTCCCGGGCTGTGGGTGGCCTAGGGCATAACTCCTCCTAGTTCCTCAGTCATTCCAATTCCTCCACTGTCTCACAGGCCACTGTCGCTGCCCATGGCCCCCATGGCTGAGGAATGGCTGGACTGCCCAGCCCTGGGCCCTGGCTGGAAGCGGCGAGAGGTCTTTCGCAAGTCAGGGGCTACCTGTGGACGCTCAGACACTTACTACCAGAGGTACCGTGGGTGGGTGTGGGCAGAGGCTGAGATAGAACGGAGCCTGGTTAGCAATGGGGTGGGCTTAAAATCAGGCATGTGAAAAGGTGTGTATTGAAAAGCACAATTGTGTGTTTTAGGATGTGTAAGCGATTTAGTTAATAAAGTTTATGTAGTCTTTTTGAACCTTTTTGGCTCTTAGTTATGAGTTTCATAGAGAAATGGGATAAGATTAGAAGCATGTACAGTATTAATACTTCTATACCTATATAAGTTTCTCTTTCACTTGCTTTTATTTGTATTTATAGCTAAGGCCTCACTTATATTTAGTTGCTTGTTTAGTCATATACTTAAGTATTCTAGAGGTACAATGATTACGCCCTTCAGCTGCCACCAAAAGGTTAGTGGTTCAAGCCTCTCGGTTGCTCCATGGGAGAAAGGTGATAATTTTCTCATGTGAGGATTATGGCCTAGGAAACCCTATGAGGCAGATAGTTCTCTGTCCTATAAAGTCATGGTACAGAGCACCCCACACAGATGGGTAAATACTTCACACAAGCCACAGGTTGATAATGGAGAGTCACCAGAAAAGGGGGGCCAGGCGGCCTGCTGTCCCACAAATCCCAGCCTTGAATGCCTGCAGAGGCTGCTATCGTTTCTCACAATTGAACAGGGCTGGTGGCACCCACCACCAACATAGCTTCCAACAGTATAGTCCTAAATATGAGCGCCAAGGACAACAGGCGTGTTGATCCAACTGCCACACTCACCAAAGAAGACGTGACTTGACGTAGGCACCGGTTATATTAATACATAACTCACACAGAGAACAGACAGGCCGTCATTGCTCTCACATGTGGACATTGGCTCCCCCACGGCCAGTGGGTCTTCCTCCCCAGCTCCAGGGTTGGGGCTCGGCAAGCACCACTCTTCCAAGCTTCAGGCAAAGGAATTCCTTCCCTGCCCAGCTCTTGCTGACCGCCACAGCGTGGACTGACATATGGTGTCGCCATCCATGTGCAACAGAATGGAATGCAGCCTGTTTGGGGCCCGTTTTCCCGGTTACTAGAATACCATTGTGTACTATGGGTGTCCTCTGGCCCAGGAGGCTTATCTGCCTGCACTACATCTGTCGGAATTGGCAAATGGGATATCAATGACCAATGACATTTTCATGGGGAACCCTGATGCCATAATGGGTTTGCATAGTGGGCTGCTACCCACAAGGTTAGCAGTTTGAAACCACCAGCTGTACCATGAAAGATGAAGCTTTCTTAAATAGAGAGTTAGTCTTGAACTCCCACAGGGGCAAGTCTATTCCGTCCTATAGGTTTCTGCAAATCAGAATGGACTTGATGGCATTTGAGTTTGAGTAGAATGAAAGTCTTTGGAAGTCGATCATCACCTGACCACCACGTGTGACACAGCTGGTGTTTGAAAACCCTAGCGGCATAGCTTCTAGCATCTTAGAACACACAAAGGACCACAGTGTAACACACTAACAGATGGGTGGTAGCCTTCCTGGGCGTGGACTGAAATAGCCAGAGGCTTGGCCTGGTGCCATCTGATGCACATAATTACTGTCTATCTTAAATGAGCAGTTTCCCTGATAAGGAAGGGGGACAGAGAAGGTGGAACCGAGGAAGGCCCCCGTATCTAGCCTTATCAGGGATGTTCCAGACCTAATCCGCTGCTTAGGGGCGCTCGCCTTCCTGGAGACTGCTCTCTCAACTAGGAAACACAGGAATTTCACCCTTAGGGATAACACAACTGGTGGGTGAAGAGCAGTTTGGTGAATACTCTTAGAAGGTGAGAGTCCAGGGTCTGGCATAGAAAATCTCCTGTTTGCAGCAATAGCAGTACCCAGAATAATGTCATTTCTGGGCTGGCTCTCTTCATGCTAGTCCCCACAGGGTAGACTAAAGGGCCCCTGCACATACACTGGTTGTGCTACAGAAGAAGCCTGAGGATAGGGCATCTCTTCTTGCATCATGTGCAGTGTCTGTGCCTCCCTTTGCTCTGGAAGGAGAGCCTGTCACACAATCCAGAGGTACACGGACATGGTATTGTCCATTACAAGGACAGTACGGCTCACATATCGATGTGTTATAGGAGGTCTGTGTTCCTGAGTGTTTACATGTCACACCTTTACATACGTGTCTTATACAAACAAGCAGTGCCCTACTTAACATTGGAGTCTGTCTGACCTCTGAAGTCCCTTCTGACATAAGGCAGACTCCCTTCTTTGCCCCATGATCATTGCCTTTAGTTTCCAGGATTTTGGTAAATCCTGCTTAATCCATCTTTGGGTTGGAAATGTTACATCCGAATTGATAGATGGATTTCAGTGTGTACATCAGAGTACACAGAAGTCTACCCTGACGCTGTTGAAGAGTTTTCCCAATTGCAGTCATGACACCACTTGTGGAAGGGTCTGGGTCATGTGGAATGGCGATGGTATTTTTAGCCAGAAAGCCGAGAGCTGTCTGCCTGGTCCTTGTCTTGTTCTTGTATAGTGGTACCTGGGTTGTTGAACAGCTCTCAGCTCTCAGCTTTCTACTGGAACAGCAAAGTTTTTTAAAAAATCTACTTGGTGTTCATAACTTCGTTCAATACTTGAATTGAGAAGCCAGCTTGAGAGCACGTGTGCGGGCTGAGCATGAGGCAGGTGTCTCGTTTGCAGTGGACAGAGGGTGCTGCTTCAGTCTCAACGTTGCTCTCACTCAGACACCGTGCAGATGCTTTGTGTTACTGCACTAAACCATCCATCACTGGACTTTTTCTGTACTTTATTTGCCTCCAATGTAAGCATGGCACAAAGCAAGTGATATCACCAGTGCAGCTCTGAGGAAAACTGAACCACAGCAGAGTTAAAGAAATCATTGTGAAGTTTGATTCAAGTCACTGCTTGCCCGATTTGGCACTTGAATGCAACATGGCTAAGTTGACATCAACATTTTCTTTTCTTTTCTTTTCTTTTTTTTTTTTTTTGGGGGGGGGGGTGGTGGTGCTAAAGTACCAAAAAGATGTGAAATTGTTAACCACAAAACAAAACTCAGACTATCTAAGAAATTGAAAAGTTGTTATAACATCTGCAAGAACTTCCAATAAAATGATTTTTTTTTTTAATTGAGAAGTTACTGTTAATTGGGATAAACCAGAAACAGCTCCATGGAGGTAACAGAGCTGAGTCAGTGATCTCTGAGAGAGGGCCAAAAGTCCTGGGAAAATGAATTTGTAAGTGTAGTTTTGGGATGTCAGAACCAATGTGGTTTTCCATGGTTTCTTCTGTGAAAAATGTGTTCAGTTCTAGAACTTTTTGGTGTTCGAACCCAAATTTGGAACAAACTGAGTTCGACAACCAAGGCATCACTGTATTTCACAATAACTGCTTACTGCTTCTCAGTCTGCTCATTAACATGAGTAAAGCAGTCGGTGTTTGAGGCTGTGTCTTGCTACTTAAAAAACTCCTGATTCCTTTACTGTAAATTTAAAAAACAATTTTTCTCCTTTATCTTCCCTATCACATTCTTCAGCATTTCCTCCTCCTCCAAAATCCATGAAACCCTGACCTGTCAGTCCCCTCTCTGGTGACTTAGCGGTTCCGCGTTGGTGATGTTGAGTTCTGAATTCAGCATGCTTCCAATGTGGATGGTTTTTTCCCCACCGATCTCTTCCATCTTCCCACGATCAGATGCTTGGACTGTGTTTCTGTAACTCGGCATGTCTTTTCCATAGTCCCTTAGCTTCCTCCCAGGGAGCCCCCATGTTCCAGATACACTGAGCATCTGGAAGTGAGTGTCTGCGGGCAGGTGATGAACCCTGCGGCATTGTCCCCATGGCACACAGCACTAACAATAAAATGTCAGAAAGTGGATGGTCATCTGGGCAGTCAGTGGTGGCTCGAGTACACTAAGTCGGGGCTTGCCAGTTTATTCATGTCCAGAAACTCCTCGTTCATCTTGATAGGTTGGTCCTGGTACGCACATGTTATGTTCGGACTACTCAGGATTGCTTGGAGCTGGGCCTTGGGAGGCCTCCTGTATCCAACCAGCTCGGCAGGCCTGTGCTCCAGCCCTTGTGGAACGTTGTCTGGGTGGAGTGGTCGTGGGTCACTTTGGGTGTCACTGTATTTGGGTGTCACTTTGGGTGTCAACCCTCTCTGGTCCACCCCCAGCCCCACAGGAGACCGGATCCGGAGCAAAGTTGAGCTGACCCGTTACCTGGGCCCCGCGTGTGACCTCACACTCTTTGACTTCAAGCGAGGGGTCCTGCGCTATCTCAACCCCAAGGTATGTCCATGAGGTGGGCTCTCTGGGCAGGAGTGGCGGTGCCGGCTACATCCCCTCCCACCTGCTGACCTACCCTCTGTCCTCCCTCCTCTTCAGACCCAGGCTCTGGCTGCTCCCAGCAGAAAGCGGAAGAAACCTGCGAGGCCAGTCAAAGCTCAGCAATGTCCCGTCGAGCCCGAGAAGGCTGAGGCCACCAAGGAGGCCCCTCGGGATGAGACCAAGACCAAGACACACACTGACACTGACGCGGCCCCAGTGTCGCTCCCTGCACCGCTCCCTGCACCGCTCCCTGCACCTGGGTGAGTGTCAGCCTGTGACGAGTCAAGGCGGGAGGGGGTTGGCTGGGACACCCTCCAGACCCTAGGCCCACTTTGCTTGTGTTCCAGGTGCTGCGAAAACTGTGGCATCCGCTTCCCAGTCGATGCTACCAGGAGGCAGCGGCTCAAAACACTGTGCAAGGACTGTCGAGGTGAGCAGTCCCTGGGCCAGGAGCTGATGCAGGGCCGGTGTGAGGCCTTGGGGGCTGTGCTTCTGTCCTTGGAGGTTGAGGCTCTGAAGGACAGCCCAAGGAAGGGGGGGTGTAGGGGTTTAAGGTCAAGTGTTTGATGTTCTCTTTCTGCTTTCTGCCCTTCCTCCTCCTCCCTGCAGCACAGAGAATCGCCTTCAACCGAGAGCAGAGAATGTTTAAGGTAAGCACAACCCCTCCACACTGGCCCCGGGTCAGGTGGGGGGAGCAAAATGGGATGACAGAGTGGTGTTGGGTCCACAGAGGGGGTCCCTTATTAGGGAATAAGTGGTGGGCCAGCAGAGGGCGCGATGTTGTGGTGGCATCCAGTTAGGAATGAACGAGTGGAGTGAGGAGGCTAACAGCGGGGTAGGGGGTGGCACTCGCCGGCATACGGGTGGAGGCTAAAGTGGGGTCAGCAGATGGTGGGAGCAGGGTTCCTTGGCACTCTGCCTGGATCCGTGATCTCATGCCTACCCCCTGTGCTGGCAGCGTGTGGGCTGTGGGGAGTGTACGGCCTGCCAGGTGACCGAGGACTGCGGGACCTGCTCCACCTGCCTCCTCCAGCTGCCCCACGAAGTGGCCTCTGGGCTGTTCTGCAAGTGTGAACAGAGACGCTGTCTCCGGATTGTGGAAAAAGTGAGTTGGGCACAGGCTGGCAGGGTGGGCCTAAGGCTGGCCGGTGCCCATCTTAGCCTTGGTCCTTAGACCCCTGCCCGGGGTCCTGCCCTCGTGCTCCTGGCGCTCACGCCTGCGGCCCAACCCACAGAGCCGAGGGTGTGGAGTGTGCCGGGGCTGTCAGACCCGAGAAGACTGTGGCCGCTGCCAAGTCTGCCTCCGCCCACCCCGCCCAGGGCTCCGGCGCCAGTGGCGGTGTGTCCAGCGGCGTTGCCTGCGGGTGAGTGAGCCGGCGGGGAGGGCCAGGTGGGAGCTTAGTCTACAGGTAAAGCTGGTGCTGGTGCTGGTGCCGCCGCCTCCCTCTCTGGGCCTGCCCACCTCATGTCTCCTTTCTCTCCCACCCCATGCTCACCTCCCGGCCCTACCTACCGCCCCTTTCTGCCAGCACCTTGCTCATCGCCTCCGGCGCCACCATCAGCGAGGTCCGCGACGGGCTCCCCTGGCTGTGGCTCCCCCTGCTGTGAGTGTCGCCGCTGTGCCCCGTGCATACTTCGCGCACTCCCCACCACTGTTGACCCGCTTCCCCCAAGTCTGAACCACTCTCTGTGGTCCTCTTCCAGGGAAAACGTGCTCGTCGCAAAGCAGGCCGTGATCCCAAGATAGCAGCAGCCCGACGGCGCCCCCAAACCCAGCCACTGCCACCGCCACCGCCACCCCTCCTGCAGGCCATAGAGCTGGTGAGCCTCTGAAGGGCAGGGCAAAGACCGGACCGGAACCTGGCTCAGTACAACCCTGACCCCACCCCATTTGCCTCTGCAGCACCCCAGAACCCTGGCCCCCTCGCCACCTGCTGAGTTCATCTATTACTGTGTAGACGAGGACGAGCTAGTGAGTGGCCCTGCCCCACCCGCACCCAATAAGCCTAGGCTTGTCCAGGGTACTCATTCACTCCAAAGAAGCTCCACCAAGAAGCACCAAGGCATAGTGATAGGGCCTGTGTGGAACGAGCTGAGTGGGGCACTGAGCCGGGACAGCAGGCAGGGAGAGTGCCAAGGTCCGATGGGCCAGTGCAGTCTGGGCGGCCGCAGGAGCAGCGGATGCTGGGATGGGGCTCTTGGCTGACCAGACACAGTGGTGGGAACGCAGAGGGGCAGCAGAGTCCCAGGGGCGTGTGGGGAGACTGGCGGAGTGGATGCAGGCTGGTGGCCAGCCTGGTCCGGCTAGCACCCTGCTGGAGTGCTGCTGTGACTGGGCCCGCAGGCCCAGGCTGGATCTGATTGCTCCTCCAGAGGCTTCTTGGGGAGGCCCGGGGAGCAGGCCGATTACGGGGTACTGAGTGCGTTCTCTGCTAGGCCTGGTGACGGCTCTATTCCCCCCTGCAGCAGCCTTACACGAACCGGCGACAGAACCGCAAGTGTGGGTCCTGTACAGCCTGCTTGAGGCGGACAGATTGTGGGCGCTGCGACTTCTGCTGTGACAAACCCAAATTCGGAGGCAGCAATCAGAAGCGCCAGAAGTGCCGTTGGCGCCAGTGCCTGCAGTTTGCCATGGTGGGTGGAACCAGCAGGGGCTGCTGGGAAGCAGTAGGGCTGGCACTTAAGTGCCCGGGGGGTTGGGTAGCCTGCTGCTGGGGGACTGTGCAGGGTGAAGTGTGGCTGCAGGTCACAGACCATGTGCTGGGGCACGTGCGCTGTAGGTGGCGCAGGTGACGCTGGCAGAGACTTGTAGGTAAGCTGATGCTGCGCTGAAATCGGGGTTCACTTGAGACCTTGCGCCGGACAGCCTCGGTGTGACCAGATTGCCTCAGGACCCTGTCTTTGCATGCAGAAGCGGCTGCTGCCCAGTGTCTGCGCAGGACCGGAGGATGGAGCTGAGCTGCTCCCACCCTGCCGTCGTCGCAGGAAGCCAGTCTCCGCCCGCCGGCCCCGGCTAGGGCCCGCTCTGAAGTCCCCCCTGGCCATGTCCATATCCTGCCCAGGCCAGGTCCAGGCGCCAATGAAGCAGGAGGCAGGTGGTAGCTTTGTGCTACCCCCACCTGGCACAGATCTTGTGTTCCTGCGGGAGGGCGCAGGCAGCCCTGTGCCAGTGCCTGGCCCTGCCCCATCAACAGAAGCCCCCTTGCAGGTGAGCGCTTCCCCCACCTCACTCTGCCTTCCAGGACCCCATGCTGCCTCCTGCCATGTAGCTGGGGCCAAGGCAGCTGCAACACGCCCCCTCCCCCCCCAACAATTGGAGGGCGGGGGGGCCTGGGCTCTGCCTAAGTGGGTTG
>PVJH01041701.1:0-14785 GCA_004026705.1 Nesogale talazaci | reverse complement strand
GGTAGTATAGCTTGCAAATTGAGGCAGAGTGCAAGGTAAGGCGGCCACCGCACACAGGTCTGATCATCAAAGAGCAAGAGACAAGAAAGGCGAGGCTCTCCGAGTCACTTATCTCTCTGCCCTTCGATTCATTGCACATGTGTTCATTGGCCCTGTTGGCACAATAAACGTACCTATCACAATGAGCAACAACAGTAGTGAAGTACCCACACCTTAGAACAATCAACCAAGCTGGATGAAGGGGGCCGCGTTGCCCGAGTGAAGGAGGGGTGAGGCAGAGAACAGGCATGGGCGACGTTACCTCCAGCGGACCGCAGTGCATGAGATGCAGCAAAAATGTAGATGAACTACTGAAAGTAAAACTCACGGTCTGCTCTGTAGACCTTCACCCAATTCACAAAATGAAGGTTTTCTTTGTTTTGCTTTAAAAAAAAAAAACCCAACATTGTTTTGTTCCTCAAGTCCACAAGCCATCAAAAACAGGGTAAAGAAATTGCTTGGGGTTTATGCTTTCTACACTTCTGGAGAGTTCTAGTGTTGGAAACCCACAGAGGCCGTTCTCCCATGGCCGATAGGGTCCCTGTGAATCAAAATCGACTGGAGTTTGTTAGAGGCTTTATAAGGTCTCCTGGTAGCTCAGTGCTGGGATGCTTACTCAAAGCTGCCTGGTTGAGCCCACCGGCAGTGGTGGCGTGTGGGCAAGAGCTGCGGCAGGCTGCTTCTAATAAAGACGTAGAGACTTGGGCGCCTATGTGGCAGCTCTGCTCTAACCCACAGAGTTGTGACAAGTTTTAATCCACTTGACGGCCATGGGTTGGTTTTGTTGGTTTGTTTGTTTAGATGGGGAAGCAGAAAAGGCGAGTGGTCATTACGTATTTTACTGCTTTGCCTCGAGGCTTGCAGACAGTGTCTCTTGATGATGGCAATGCGATTCACCTATCCTACAACTCATCCGTTAGGAGGATACAACCCTCCTCGCTGCAGAAAAAGAAAACACGCTCTTCTCCCTTACCAGGTGAGACATTTGGGCCTCCCTTCCTCTCTCCAGCTATCAGATACCACGCATCTAGAGTCTTTCCCTGAGGATTCGCCGATGCTGGGTATTTAGTATAAAGGGCATCATACAAGTGCCTCTTGTCTGGGGCTTTCCCCCTGAGCAGACTGTTTGCAAGGTTAGCCCCCACAGTAGCATGAACCAGCACTTCCTTTCTTTCTCAGGCTGAGTAGCATCCACTGTGAGGGCGTAGTCATTCTCACTGCAAGGCTATAGGACCCTGGGGGTGCCTGAGACTGCACATCCTCATGGGAGTAGGAATCTCATCTTTCACCAGAGAAGCAGAAGCAGTCTAGAGTCTCTGACCCTGTGCCTACAGCCCTGAGCATAACCACCACGCCACCAGGCCCTGAAATCCCCTTGATGGCAGGGAGTTTGCGTTGGTAGGGTTATGGATTAAGTGCTGGACTAGTAACTGAAAGGTTGGCAGTTCAAACTTAGCAGCCACCTGTGCCGCCCCTCTAGGAATCGGTACTTTCAAGCTGAAGATCGGTCCTAGCTCTGGTCTCTACAGGTCCTAGGAGTAGGAATCTGCTCTTGGACAGTGGGTTGGATTTTGGTTTGGCCACATTTTGGTTACTGTGTCTGTTAGTGGGCATGTGAGTCATCTTCACTTCCTCGGTTATCACGCAGGGCCATCTGTGTACAAGCTTTTATACAGAAACCCGTGCTCAATTCTTTGGGGGCGTATGCCTAGGGGCTGCTGTGTCACATGGGTAGCTTTAAGCTCCATTGTTTTGAGCAACTGCCACTCAGGTCACATCCTCCTTAGCACTGGTTAGTGTTTGCCTTACTGGTTACAGCTAGTGTGACCCAAGGGTGCGCAGGCAGCCCAGTGCGTAAGCTCCCAGCTGCGGATCAAAGGATGAGCCATCCGAACTTCATCTGCCACTGCTGGTGAGAAAGGTGTGGTAGTCTGCTCCCTTCACGGTGACAAGCGCGGAGGCCCTCTCGGGCAGTGCTACCCTGTCCTGGAGGGTCGCCAGGAGTCAGAATAAGCTTAATGTCAGTGAGAGCCCTGGTGGCATCGTGATTATGTGTTGGGCTGCTAATCATAGGGTCAACAGTTTCAAACCACCAGTTTTTTTTAAACCAATAGCTGTTTTGCAGAAAAAGATGACTTACAAATACTTTTATTAAGGGCTCTTAAGTCTCTTATCACAATCTCTATATTCCTCCAATATGTCGAGCACATTTGCACATTTGCCACCATCCTCATTTTCAAAGCATTCTCTTCCCACTTTAGCCTCTGATATTAGTTCCCCATTTCCGCCCCCCCTTCCTCATGAACTCTTGATAAGTTATAGATTATTTTCCCATATCTTACATTGCCTTTCGTCATCCCTTACCCACTTTTCCATTATTCATCCCTCTGGGAGGGGGTTCTAGTTGACCCTTGTGATGGATTTCCTCTTTCTTCCCCCACCCTCCCCTGATCCTCCTGTTTTCTCTACTCTTCTTGTTGGCCCTGAAGGGTTTCTCTATCCTGGTTTCCCTGTGTTGCTGGCTCTTATCTGTAGCAGTGTGCATGCTCTGGTCTAATCTGATTTGTAAATTAGAATTGAAGTCATGATAATGGGGAAAAGAGCTAGAGGAAAGTTTGTGTGTTTCATTGGTGCTATACTGTACCCTGACTGGTTCATCTCTTCCCTGTGACCCCTCTGTGAGAGGATGTCCAACTGTCTATAGATGGGCCTTGGGTGTCCACTCCCTGCACTCCCCCATTTACCTTGGGTATGGTTTTATTCTGGGTCTTATATGCTTGATGCCTGCTCCCATAGACACCCCTGATCACACAGGCTGGCTTGCTTCTTCCATGTGAGTTTTGTTGTTTCTGGGCTAGATGGCTGCTTGTTTATCTTCAAGCCTCTAAGATCCCAGATGTTATATCTTTTGATAGCCGGACACCATCAATTTTCTTTACCACATTTACTTATGTACACATTTTGTCTTCAGTGATCATGTTGGGAAGGTGAGCATCACAAAATGCTGGATTGTCAGAACAAAGTGTTCTTGGGTTAAGGGAGTACTTGAGTTGAGACCCAATGTCCATCAGCAATCATGTATTTATATAAATATGTATATATACACAGGGGAATGGAACTACGTACTCATAACTATATCTACATGTTAAAAGATCCCTTCTAATCCCTTAAAGAGTTACAGTCTCAAAAACCTACAGGAGCAGTTTTACAACACTGCACATCATTCCATAGTTCAAACGCATCAAGCAGGACTGTACAACTGCTACTGCAATCAGTTAAAAACTTTCTTTTTCTTCTTGAACTCCTTAATATCAGTTCCTCTTTATCCCACACCTCCCCCCTCTGCCTCCTAGGAATCCTTATTCTATTTGCTGTCTCTATAGGATTGATGTTTTTCAGTTTCATGTACTGAAAAACAGAAAAGTATACTACAAAAATTCAAGAGGGCCACGTCCAATGGCAAAATATATCAGAGATAAGCCCCAATATGAAAAATAAAGAAACAAACACAGAAAAGTGTTGAAAACCAGATCAGACCCTACTTGTAACAGAGGGCAAAATCCACTGAGAAGGTGTGAATCATTCAAGTCAGGTTGCCTTTTTTTTTTTTTTTTAACTAGGACAAGGGTATTACTGAGAAAGCTTGCCTGTAGCCACCCACTGGCTGCAGAGACATGTGCTTGTGCATATATGAACTTGAAATCTAGCCGCAATACTTTCTGACGTCTCCTCGTAGTCTGGACACAGCATCTTCATCAGCTGTAGATTTGTCAGTAAGGTCTCCCACTCTGAGATTTGTCTTTTCACTTTTTTGGTGGTGTCTTTGAAATATATATATATTTGGTGGCATCACTGCCCAGTCTTGCTGCTGGATTTGAACTGTCAACCCTGTGGGCTGCAGTCCCGCAAACTACCACTAAGCCACCAGGGCTCAGCCGAAGCATAAATATTTTAATTTTGGCCTGAGCCCCAGTGGTTTAAGTGGTTGAGTGCAGGACTGCAGCCCACGGGCTTGGTGGTTCAAACCAAGTGGCAGCTCTCAGGAGCAGCACTGGCTAGCGCCCAAGACCACCAGAGGGGAGTGATGCCCCCCCCAAAAAAAACAAAAAAAATTTTAATTTTGACGTTATCCATGCTACCTACATTTTCCCTATTTGTTTGTGCCCGAGGTGCTACAACTCAATTATCATAAAGGTTTACACCTACGTTTTCTTGAGGGTTTTATAGTTCTTCTATTTTGATTGGTCTCTGGTTGAACTCTGAATTTCCTTTTGTGCATGTTTTGAGGGAAGGGGCTAACCTCATTCTTTGCCATGTGTATGGTCATTTGTCCCTTCGCCCAAGGATTGGCAGCAGTTTCTGTTTCCGTGCTCATAAAAGATCCTCAACTTGGGGTATGGAACTTTGTTTCCTGCCAGCACTCAGACTGGAGCAGCTGCTCACGAATGATCTTTCAGGAACGTCTGCTAAATCCATGCTGCCTTCCAGCAAAAGTATCATCCCTTTGGGCAGACAGGGCCCCCCTAGTGGCAGGGTGTGTGCTGCTGCACTTACAAAGTGAGAGGCTGTGCCAGGCTCATCCAAGTTGCCTTTCCTCCAGGAATGAGCGCCTCTCCTTGGACAAGGGTACAGTTGGCAGAGGAGTTTGGGGGGCCCGTGTGAGCTCTCTAATTCCTTACCGACTGGTACACTGGGAGAGAATGGGTGTGCACAGTTGTGATCAAGCCCTCTGCTTTTCCCAGGGCAGGCTAAAGCTGGGAGAGAGAAATCACAGCAAAGCTGGGTTCCAAATCTTAGTCTGACATCCATGTGCCAACAGTCTGGGCAGAAAGTCACACATGTTGCGGTTGGAAGGGCTCCAGTGTTGCTGTTGCTGGCTGACCTTCCAGTGGCCCATGGCTCCTGGCATCCCCGTGCATTTGAACGGAAGAGGGAGCTTGGCTGTCCTCTCTAGGGACAGACCATCAGTTCTTCTATCTGACAGGACTGCTACTGTCTCTCAACCTTGAACCTGCAGGTCAGCAGCTGCTTGCAATCCACGTGTGCCACTTCCTTTAACTAGACAATGGGGATTAAGACCCAACTTGGGACTCAATCGCAGTCAGTAGTCTGCTCAAATGTTTGATAGGATTCTGCTGCTGTTCAAGTTAGAGACTTGCAGTGGCCAAAAGAAAAGGAAATTTTTTCAGGAAACAATTTTGCAAGGAACGTATTTCATAGAAAATTAGCAGAGGAGGGCATCAAAGGTCTCACCTCTAACGGCTCTCCTGTTTAGATCTGTTGCGGAGGTGACTGGGTGCTCATACAGGTCTAATATAAAGGATCTCAAAGATCGCCAGGAATAAAGAAAGGAAGGCAACAAGTCAAACCTCCCAATTTTAAATGAACTGTTTTGGAAAAAGTCTTCCTTGTCAGTGAAAGTGATAAAGCAGACACTGTAATGTATATAAATATTCAAATAGACTAAAACATCCAGTCTTCTGAAGGAATAATCTTACACTGACTTTCCACCTGGAAAGGTGCTTTCCAAATGCAAACAAACAAAAAAACAACAACAAAAACTTCAATTAGTTCTGTAACCTCTGGCTGACATACAGGTGATAGCTTCTGTTAGCTGCCATTGAATCCCCTCCAGACTCATGGAGACCCACTGACCAGGAGGTGACCGTGGAGAGCCAGCAGAATAGGAGGTGACCATGGAGACTCAGCAGAACAGGAAGTGACCATAGAGAGGCAGCGGAACAGGAGCTGACTGTGGCAATTGCTAGAGTTTCCATGGACATGCTCCTGTACCTCATCTAAGCTTGGCGGCTCCACTGTAACCTCTTAAGAATCAGAGTAGCACCCAAACCTCCACATGCAGCTGCACATGAGAGACATTGGCTAGTGAATGAAGTTGGGCCCTCAAAAGCTAAGTAAAACACTCTGATCCAAATTGAAATAACCACAAGACGACTAAATTGCCAAGAGCCATTTAAACAGCTTTCCTTTTGCTCTTTTCCTAATATAAACCCTTTTTCTCTTTAAAGAATTTTTTTTTTGGGGGGGGGGGCATCACTGCTCTCCGGTGGTGGGAGTAGGAGGCCCAGCCCCACTGCTGGAATTGAACCTCCGCCCCAGTGGGCCGCAGTCCCGCGCACAACCACTATGCCACCGGGGCTCTCCAGTTTAATGATTTTGGTATTCATTTTTCTAAATGATAAGTTTAATGAATAAGAAAATCAAATTTGTTTCAGTCTAACACTTGGTAATCATAGAAAACGCTTTCATGGGCTCATCTGTGTTGTCTTTAAAAGATGAGTTGTTTGATGCTCACCTTCCCGACATGATCACTGAAGACACAGCGGGTGCATGAGCAAATGTGGTGAAGAAAGCTGATGGTGCCCAATAATCAAAAGATATAATGTCTGGGGTCTTAAAGGCTTGAAAGTAAGCAAGTGACCATCTAGCTGGGAAGCAGCAAAGCCCACATGGAAGAAGCACACCAGCCTGGTGATGACAAGTTGTCAATGGGATCAGGTATCAGGCATCAAAGAACAAAAAATCATATCATTGTAAATGAGGGGGAGTCCAGAGTGGGGACCCAAATCCCATCTGTAGGCAACTGGACATCCCCTTACAGAAGAGTCTCAAGGAGGAGCCAGTTAGGGTACAGTATAGCACCAATGAAACATGATTTTCCTGTAGTTCTTTAATGCTTTCTCCCCTCCTCCCCGACTATCACGCCCCCAATTTTACCTTACAAATCTGGCTAGATAAGAGGATGTACATTGGAACAAATAGGAACTAGAAACGCAGGGAATCCACAGATAAGCCCCTCAGGACCAGTGGTGAGAGTGGGGATATCGGGAGGGTAAAGGGGAGGTAGGGTAGAAGGGGGGAACTGATCACAAGGATCTCCATATAACCCCCTCTCTGGGGGGGGACGCAACAGAAAAGTGGGTGATAGGAGACATCAGAGAGTGTAAGACATGACAAAATAATAATAATTTATAAATTATCAAGGGTTTGTGAGGGAAGGAGGGGAAAATGAGGAATTGATACTAAGGGCTCAAGTAGAAAGCAAATATTTTGAGAATGATGATGACGACAAATGTACAAATTTGCTTGACACAATGGATGTATATGTCTGGATTATGATAAGAGATGCACGGGGTCCCAATAAAATTAATTTTTTAAAAACGTGGCCGCTCTCTGGGGATGACCCCTGCATAGGACTTGGTCTCTCGACCTGTGCAGGTCTTTCTTCTTTTTCCCACTTTGTTTTTCTCTATCTTTCACTCTTTAAGTAAACTTTCTGTTTTAAAAAAAAGTGACTAGTTACTAATATTGCTCTCTGAGATAAAGACAGAACACAAGTTTCTAACTCAAATTCACATACTATTCCTAATCAACAGTAACACCTGGACAAATCCAACTGTACTGTGAGTTTTATTTCGTGATTTTTCACATGTAACCACATAGATAGCAGTTCAGTTTATGTGAAACTTTGCATTTGTTTTCTTACTAAAAGACTAACTAAATAGACCTTACTAAATTCTTTTCATTTGTCTTACATGTCAGAGTTCACTGTTATTTACATTAAACTTAGTGCCATGTAGAAGTGAGTGTTTAGACTAACTGAGATATTTGGTTTTGTTATATTTGAGATTATTTGCACCAAATGGAAGAACTTGTCATTGTTAACATGGGTGTTCGATCACGTGACGATATTAGTGTATAAACTTGAGATCATAATTAGAGTATAAAGATACTTCTTATAAATGTGAGACAATCCTACAATGTATGTGGGTCTACAAAGTTACCCCATTACATGATCTGAGGGAGACTTTAATTTCCTTTGCCTAGAGTTGGATGTTTTAATTCCGAGAGCAGTGGGTTACTTTCCAAAGGAAAGGATCTTACTCCATCCTGGACACTGGTCCTTTCCCTCTCCTTACCTCCATTCTTCGTGGTTGCCAGGCGAGTTGTTTCTGAATCATAGAATCCCTATGGAAAACAGAACAAAACACTGCCTGGTCCTGCACCATCCTCCCAATTGTGATTAAGCTGGAGACTATTGTCATCATGGTGCCAATCCGTCCTGTCAAGGATTTTTTTTCACTGCCCTTCGACTTTACCAAGCATGATGTCCTTCTCTAGGGATTGGTCTCTCCTGATAACATGTCCACAGTACGTGCACTAGACACACTCACCATCCTGGCCTCTATGGAATTCTATGGAATATTCTTCCATAACAGATCGGCTTGTCCTTTTAGCAGCCCATGGTACTTTCAATATTTTTCATCAGCACCATGATTCAAATACATGGATTCTTCCTCCATCTTCTGCGTTCCACTTTCATGTGCATACAAGGCAACGGGAAATATTCTGGCTTGGGTGAGGTGCACCCTAGTCCTCAACGTAGCATCCTTGCTTTCCAATACTCTAAAGAGGTCTGTGCAGCAGATTTGCCGAATGCAACTTGTCTTTTCGTCTCTTGACCCTCATGGCATGCACTGCAGAACCTATCTGGCTGATCTGTTTTGACCTCTGATTTTCATTACTAGGATTCTAGGTGTTACATACATGGATTGCTTCCAAACCATGCGTGTTTTAGTCATATCTCTGTGGTAATGGATTGCTACAGGCAAGCTCTTTCAGTAACACACTTCTCTTAATATCATTAAAGTTACTTCAACAGATGTCTGATCAAAATGGTGGCAGATAAATCAGCTCAGAAGGTGATGGAGACTGAACTATGAAGGGGTCATCTTAAAAGATGTTCTAGGCTACAAGGCAATCATGGTGGTTTAACAAAGAAGTTTTAAGAAAATTGAAAAGTCCCATGGATGAGAAAAAAAAAAGGCCAGGAAAATTGCACCCAAATTTCTTTTTGCATCACGACAATGTCTCTGCTCATTCTTTGAGAGTAGCAAGGGCGGTCTTAGAAAGGTTCCATTGGGAAGGCTTTCCTCAGGCAGTCCTGAGATCACCCCTTCAGACTTCTTTTTGTTTCCCAAACTCGACATTTAGAAGGAGCACAATTTGGGTCCTTCAAGGCTGTCAAAACCGTTATTTTGATGTGGTATAAAGCAAAGAGTACAGAATCCTTTGGAGGAGGAGTTAAGCGAAATGGAAACATTCCCTTTAGAAGTTTACAGACCCAGATGGAGGAGCTATTGGAAAACAATAATTTGACCAGCTGACATTTTTGTTTCATCAAGTTTCTGTGATTTTGGTAGCCATATATACATACATACATATATATATACATATATACATAGTTATAGTTATATACAAAAAATACAAATCTCTTTATCTTATCTTCAGAAACCTTGAGTGATCATGTTACCTTCTCTGTGTGTCTCCCCTGAAATCTCTCCACACCCTTCTGGGACAAGACAGACCATAGTGCACATGGCTTTAGCGATGGAATCCCTCTCACAGATCTGTCCTGCTCCTCAAGCCATCTGCACCACAACACTCTCTGGTAGCAGCTGAGTCCTTTGTAGAGCCCTTTTGGGCACTGGTGGTTCTGTAACCTCAAATTGTTTTCTAGCAAATGTCATCGGAGGTGTTTAGATCCTACTTTCTGCAACCTGTGCCATTCGTCTCTCCCTGGAAGAAGGGAAGGCGAATTTGGCCCTTCTATTTAGAAAAGAAAATTGTCAATGGTCTCAGAGGCATTTCCAGAAAACTTCCCAAGATATATGCAGGCTTCCAACATTTCTGAGCAGATCTTTGGATTACTCAGGGTAATCTTAGGACTATGTTTCAAACTCTTGTGCATCAATTACCTTTAAAGAGAAAATATAGAAGTGTTCACTGAAGCACAGAAGAATTCATGTGCCCCAACAGGGAGCAACAGAGACTTCCCTCCGTAGACTATATGTTCTTTGAAATCTCACTCTGTTTATTTCCCTGGCAAAGAGTGCTGAGTACTCAATAAATGTTGAAGAAATGAACATATCAGCTGCTTACTAAAGCAGTTTTGCCATTTGGGGGTCAAAGATCAAATAGTCTAGCTCTTCCCAAATTCCATGGAGGGAAGAGATGCCACACTTCCGATCCTCCCCTTGCTGCCTTCTGGAAGACGCCAGGCTCCTTGACCTGCGGATTCCATCTGTGTTTGCTGAGGCAGCAAGTAGCTGACACATTTACTAAGAAGTCAAGAAAGACACCCTTTTTGGTTAACCTGGAAGATCCTTTTTCAGCACATTCTGACCTGCTGTCACGAGTCCTTTAATGTCTATGTGTCCTGAAATGCATCCCAAGCCAGACCATCTTCTTTCAGCCTTTCTCTGAGTGCTCAAGTAAAACAGGCCCCTCCTGGAGAATGTGGAGCAATAAGTCCGCTACTGGTCTGCCCCCAGCGTCTCACAGCCGCGGGGAGCACACAGGTTCAAAAGCCAACGCTGTCTCTCTGTTATTCCATCAGTGCGATTGCTGTCCCTCCTGTCTGGCTTGGCCTGGGGAGAAGCATAGGCATGCAGTCCAGTGCCGGGAAGATGCTCAGGTAAGCACCTCACCAGCAGCACCAGGCTGGACTCTTCCCTTTGGTTGGTTACTTCTCCTAAGCTGGACTTGGAACCCTTTCCTTTTCACCACCCCGTCTCACAAGAAGATATCTTCCTTCTCCTGCTGCAGTCAACCCCGGTCGTGACCCCGCTGGGGGTCAAGCTACCCTTTCACGGGGGTTTCCTAAAACCATCAGAAAAACACCTATTTCTAAATGGTCTTAGGAACTGAGACACCACTCCTCTATTGTCTCCACGTGCAAATACCTATGAGTTCCCGGCGTGAACAGTCTTCATGGTCCAAGACGAAATTTTAATTCC
Source organism: Nesogale talazaci (assembly GCA_004026705.1). Classification (NCBI taxonomy): domain Eukaryota; kingdom Metazoa; phylum Chordata; class Mammalia; order Afrosoricida; family Tenrecidae; genus Nesogale; species Nesogale talazaci. The sequence goes on along the minus strand of PVJH01041701.1, from coordinate 3,926 downwards.
ATATTGTTTTTTGTGATGAATCACTATGCTTTCATTGTGTTCAATTTGTAACAATGAAAATGCATCCCGCATACCAGATATTTACATGACGATTCATCACAGTAGCAAAGTGACAGTGATGAAGTAGCAGCGAAAATAATTCTGTGGTTGAGAGGGTCACCACACCATGGGTAACTGCATGAAAGGGTGGCGGCCTTAGGAAGGTTGAGCACCGCTGTTGTACTCCCTATCCTGGAGGTTGAAGATAGTCTGCTGGCTGCCAGGAGAGCTGAGAGAAGAAGAGGCCTAAACCTCGAAGTCGGTCCCTCGTCCTCTGACCCACCCTGACGGCACCGGAGCTGGCCTTTGAAGACCCACTGACCACTCACCTTCAGTTGGTTCTGCTGCCTCGCGTGGGCCACGAGAAGGTCCTCAGTGGACTGCAAGTCTCTGGGCAGCTCTGTCTCCGCCAGGCAGGTCCCAAACATCTGGAGCATCTGGGCAGTGGTCTTTATCGTCAAGGCAAAGTTTTCGATGGCCTGGAAAGTCACACAAGGACACCAACGTGGCGAGATTAGCATCGCAGCCCAGAGGCTTGTTTGGGTTGTTAGAGCTGAGGTCGGGACGAGGCAGAGGTGAGTGGATGGCATCGCGAAACTAACAGGGCTGGCCCTGCCATTTGCAGGGCACACACGGCAGGCTCCACCTTGGTCGCTCATCTCAGCGATCCCCCGTGGCAGATAGTTCATCCTCATTATAGAGGCGAGGGAGGTGCAGCTCCAAGCAGCTAAATGGATTTTCCAAGACCACCTTGCTAACACCAGAGGGGGGAGGACTCATTCATGGTTAACCTTGGGAGTTCGTTCAGCAGCACTTAACCACTCAACATGAGTATGACAGAGGATGTACATGCCAGTTGAAAAAAGCAAGGACACCCAACTTTCCCTCTAAGTGATCTTTTCTTCTATATTGCTCTTCTAGCACACCCCAGCTGGACAACCAATTAGGGAGGCTGAAGAAGAATCGATGCCCCGGAAGAATATTACCTTCACGATGGCTTACAGGGAGGAGACTGAGTGGCATGCCAGTTCCATGTTGGTATGCTACCTGCAAGGTTTGTAGTTAGCAACCACCAGCAACCACAGGGGACAGGGATGAGGCTTTCTACTCCCGTAAAAACGTATAATCTTGGAAATCCACAGGGGCTCTCCAACCCTGACCTGTGGAGTCACGGTGAATCGGAATAGACTCCATTGCTGTGAGGTGGGAATTTTGGTGAGGGATTGCAGGTGGTGTTTTAAAGTTTAAATTCTGAGCATCCTGGTGTGCAAAAGCCTATACACATGGCAGTGATGACCCAAAATCCATTTACAGAGTTCCCATAGACTAAGAATCCAATTCTTTCTGATTATTCTCTACACCAAGGATGTAGAGAATTTTGCCCACTGGCAGAGTGTCTTGGAAAGTGAGCACCTCCATTGTTCTCTAGCCAGAGCAGGGTATGGCAGTCTCTTTGAGCTTGCCTGGGGCTGCTCTTGGTGGAGCTCACTGTACTGGGGACAGTACCGGGGGCTGCATAGGCATGAGTCCTTCACTCTCAGTCTCAGCCCGACTGTCTTGGTTTGAAGACCCTGGGCCAACCTGGTAAGTCTTTTTTTGTCTAACATAAGGTATACGTCCCCATTATTGCCTGGTTCCTGCTTCTGTAGTCACCTATAGCTGTGATGTATTGATCTGCCACCAACCATGAATTTGTGACATTTTTCTTTGGTTCATACCTTAATAGCTAGCATCCTGACGATGAATCCTCAGACACCGTTTGGCCTCATGCCAATCGTCTCCCTCATCTGGATGATGTGTCCCTGTCTTTGCGTTGTTTTTGTCTCTTTTGAGACTTAATAAATGTCCTCCTTATATTATATTTGAGTTTGGGGTTTCTTTTGCACTCCAAAACAGTAAGATCCCTGGTATGTTGGATGGCTAACCTCAAGATGGCTGGTTCAAACCCACCATCTTGTTCGTAAGGATTTATAGGGTGTCTTTCCCTGGCCTCATTCATTTTTCTTCCATTGTTTGGAGCCCAAGTGGATGTTCACCTTCAATCTGTGGTCTCTGGCTCCAAACAATGGAAGAAAAATGAAGTGTCATTCTGGAAGAAATCCCTGTGTCTACCCCTATGAACCAATAACTTGATCCCATGAGTCAGATGCGGGAATAACCACGCCGTGAGAAAGGCACTAAGAACTTGATGCTGCCAGAGGGAAGAAAAAGCATGCCTCTTCGGTTTCTCATAACCTCCCAACCGCAGGCATTAGACTTCACTCTGCTACTACTTGGCAATATGACTGGATAAATCCTCTCTTTTCTCTGAAGGTTTTCTTATGTATAAAATACTGTGATGGAAGACAGTGATCTCCACGGGCCTTTTAGTTCTAATAGTTGATGAATTTCTTTTATCTTTTTCAAAGTTCTGAAATTCAGAAAGAGTACTGGCATGCACACACACTCACACATACACACGCAGGCACACACATGGAACATAGATACATATATTTATATGAAAAGAACTTCAAAAAGTTGTGGGAAACTTCTAGCATCTTTGCATTCTATTTCCATCATGTGCCTCATATATAAATCATACCAAATAAAGTATATTGTTATAGTCCTAATGATATATGTGTATAAAATATATACATGAAACATGTAAAAGGAATGTAGAGAATATTTTTTGCATTAATAGTTGTAGTCTTCTGTGTCTTTTTAAAATTCTGTGTACTTTGTTTGACATAACCAAAATACAAGCCATGGATAAAAGCTAGGTTTTGAGGGGAGTATCTGTGTGTGTTTGAGATGCTACAGTTTTAAATAATCTAATCATCATGACTTCAACCTTCTATCTCTAGCTGTTCTTAAGAATAATTTTTGTCTTGGCTGGGAAGGTATGCTGAGTTTTTTATTTGTTGAAAGCTTTCAAAAAAGAATTCAAGGTAACCCTTTTTGCTTTAGGCAGCAACCCCATCCTCTGGCCCACTTGAATGACAGTCCCATAGACTGCAGGCAAGCTGGTGAAGATTTGACTCTCTGAAACCCACCTTTGAGATCCAGAGGACCTTGGCCTGACCCTGGGAACCCAGGAAGGTCTGCCTTGTTTTCCATATTCCGCTCAACAGTTCTGCTGATCAATCTCTACATTGCCCCAAGGCTGATCTCAACTGATGCCATCCCCTTGGCCACTTTCTTGCCTGTAGGATCCCCAGAGGCTGGTAGCATTCTTTCCCTTCATTCTCTCTGTACCCTTGAGTCTGACTTGATGGGTTTTCCATGGTGGCTGTTGGGTTATATCCATCAGTTACAGGCTTAGCCTCTTTCACAAAAGACTGCATAGACATATCAAGACCTCAATGTAAGTTCTAGGGCACAAGGCCTTAGTTTGTACAATGGGATTTTCCAAATCTTACAATTTTGTTTACATCTCATACACAGGAAACCCCGTGGTCTTTTAAGATATTACTTAGCAATTTTCTCAGCCAGATGTCCAAGTTTATCATGTACAAGTTCTACCTTTTGCTGAATATTTGAAGATCATTCAGACAAGTTCTCTGCCACTACATAAAAAGCCTCATCCTTCCTCCACTGGCCAATCACATGTTCATTATTTTCTCTTGAACTTTCACCAGAAGCACCTATAATGTCTATAATGTCTACACTTGTAGCAATATTTTGCTGCTGGGGCAATCTATGTATAGTTTTTCAAACAGTGCTATTGGCACTTAATCCACATATCACACAATTTAATTGTTCAATCATATCAAGAAGAGCTACAAACTCATGACCACAATCAATTTTAGAATACTTTATTTTTCCCATGGTTAAATCATTTTTAAAATGAGTTGTGTAATCGCCATCAGTTCTAGTGTTCCCTAACCCCTCCTACCCCTACTCCCTCA